>JASSUY010031706.1:0-12278 GCA_032466535.1 Forpus xanthops | reverse complement strand
GTGTGGGTGGTGAGGCACTGGAATGTGTTTCCCAGGGAAGTTGTGAATGCTCCATTGCTGGTGGTGTTCAAGGCCAGGTTGGACATAGCCTTGGTTGGCATGGTTTAGTGGGAGGTGTCCCTTCCCATAGCAGGGAGGTTGGAACTAGATGATCTTAAGGTCCTTTCCAACCCTATTCTATGATTCTATGGAGGCAATAAAACCGTGGAAGAGGTTGCTCAAACTGTGCATTCTCCCTCCTCAAAGGTTTTGAACAACTAACTGGGAAGAGCCCTGAGCTACAGCTGTCCCTCGTTTGAGCAGGAGGTTTGACTACAGATCCCTTCCTGAGGCCTCTTCCAGCCTACATTAAGTTCTGTGAACCTGTACAGCTGTGCATTTAATGTATGATTTTGGAATCTCATTACAGAGATATTTTATGTCTTGCTGGGTTGTTTATACACACAGTTTTTCTCAATTCTTTGCCTTGCATTTATGCAAAGCTCTTTTTCTCACATTAAAAGTTGCTGATGTTTCCAATGTTTTATTGTATTATATTGATAAGTTCTCCGATGACCCATGTCTAAGAAGTCATTCCTAGCTGACACTTTAGTCTCTTTTGCAGTTGTTGCTGAATTGCTTTTCTGCTCTTGTAAAATGTATTCAACATCACTAATACACGACAGATAAGTGAATGTTCTGGCAGATTCCAACCTCAGGAAAATAAACCATTTTAAGTCTAAATTTTTATCAAACTATCCTTCCCTGTATGTACATATTTTGACACCTTTGTCAACACAATTTCACTGTGCTTTTATGGAGTATCTAATATTTCTTGAAACCCCTTAAAGTAGATAAGTAAAATTCAGGCACTTCTAGTTATTGAGTTTTCACAGCTCCATTTATAGTTTAGTTACTTCAGAGAGTTCTGGAACAAAACTGGAGATAGGAACTGAGGGCTTTGAAAAAGTTGAAAGAGAAGCAAATGTACTTGTGTTGGTGGGCATGAATGTTTCCTTCCACTTCTCTTTTACAGACCTTAGAATTTTTCATATTGTTAAGTTTTGTGCTGTAAACCCAAGTTTGGTTTGAGTTACAGCAGCTCAGATTGAGAGGCTGTCAGTTCTGCTCACTGGAATTTGACTGAAAAAAGAAACCACCACTCTATGAAATATGCTAGGGACTCAGATTATGACTGCGGTAGGCAAAAGGTGATGTCTTGATGCATAATTACTCAGCTCATTTTACCAGCATATACTGGAAATATTACTGACTAGTACTGATAACTTTCAACAGAAAATTACATTTTTTTTGCAGCTTTCCTATGCCAGTGTGACATTCAGTGCAGCATTCATGGCTGAGGTCCTTTGCTGCGTAGGACACCAGAAGATTATGGAGAAATGAGGAACTTCACACAAGAATTCAGGAGGCAACACAATTACATCTCTATTGGCAGTTTTCTGACCCCCAGGACAAATGACTGCATATGTCCATACCATTAAACATATTTAATCTGTAAAATATACGAACATTTTAAATCCTGTTAGTGGTTCCTGGCCTGTGTTGATTCAGACACTGTACAACCCCCCCACAGCAGGGGAGTTGGAACTTGATGATCTTAAGGTCCTTTCCTACCCTAACTAGTCCATGATTCTAAATATTGCATTGCACTGTGCTGGTTTATCTGGGTAAAAAAATGTCCCAGGCATTATATTGATCAAATAACTCATAAAGTTCCAGTGTCCGGAATCTCATGGTGCTCATATTCCCAAAATTGACAAAATTCAGGTGCCTGAGATTTGAGCAAAACCTGAGAAAATTGTCTTAACGGTAGGACTAATGAGGAATATACTACTAAAGAATTATTCCTCTTGTGTGTGTGGTTGTAAAAGCTTATTATTTTATTTTCTTACTCTCTTGTTTGATCACTGAGATATAGATCAGAAAATTATTGCTGGAAGCAAATTGATATGAAATTAGACAGGCTTCCACTACCACTGTAACATATTTCTGAATGTAATGAAGACTTAGGAGCCAAGTCCCTTAGGTGATGGTCACTTATGTGTGCTAATTCACTGTACATTTTGTAAATTTGAACATAAGAAAAAAAATCAGTTTTTTTTTAAAAAGTAAGCTTTTTAGGAACAAAAGCAGAAAATGAGGAAATCTAGCAGAATATAATTTGCTGATTCTTCAGATTCCATAGAAGTATATGGTACCCCCAAAATATCCTTAAAAAGCTCTAAAGAATATGTACCTTTTTTTTAATTTAGTTTTGGGTTTTTTTTTTTTTTACTATTGCCAGCAGCTTTGTTTGCAATATAAAATATTAAATTTTGTCACAGGGGTCAAGTCAATCATTTTGGTAGTTAGCTTGTTTGGAAGGAATAATAGCCTCTGTAGAGATGTTCTTGAGTCACTTTGTGACACTGTCTTTCATTTCTTCTATGTGGGCAAAATCCTGTCCTAATATTATGTAACAGGCACAGAAAATTTCAGGAGCTTATAGAAATTTCAGTCTTGGATGGTACAAAATAAATGAAACATCACAAGGCTTTTGAGAAGGGGGAATTTTTATTGGTCTGGTTTGTTCTACATGTCATCCTGCTCCGATAAATTGCTGCAGACTATCAGTAGCTTATGCTGTAATAGTCACAGCATAGACTAGTTATAATCATGTTTATTAAATGCCACAACAGGGGAAAAAGACAGCTTCAACATCTCATGTCATACGTGACTGTTGATTGCTGTGCATGTCTAAGTAAGAAATCGGAATAATGAAAAAGCCACCAGTAGACCCATGATAAGCAATGATCCATAGGTAAGTCAATTACTTGCTAACCTGTGGTGCATTTCCTCCACTTCATGTCTTTTCTGCTTTTTCCTCTTCTTCCACACATACAGGTTGGGACATGTATGAAAATTCAAGTGCCTACTGAGACCAAACCCCAAACCTTTGCAGATAATGGTAATTGGAGTCAGAAAACTTTCTTTGAGCATCCTTATACTGAAGGGGAGCATGAATGTTGACAGCAAAAAAAAGGAAGAGGTGGTGGGAACAACAGAAGTGTTTCTCAGGCAAAGTAACAAGACTTGTCTGTTAGTGTGGAACCAAATCTTGTTAGTGTTGGACCAAAGACTGTTGTCTTTATCAAAACAAATAGCAAAGCAGTTGGGATGGAGTACAAAAGAATTTACTACACGGATAAGGATGGCAGGTAGGAAAAGTAGAGACTAAAATAGTAACAATAATATATGTCACAGTGAAGACTACAAGAAACAAATGGCAAAGAACTGAGCACAGAGGTGCTGTATGAATTAACATGGCTTCCAAAATCCTGTGTGGATTTTAAAAAGAGGTTGTGATAAAAATAATTAGCAGCAAAAGGTGAAAAGGAAAAAAAAAAATCAAGTTATGTATGCAATTTTTCAAACCCGGGGCAGATATTTTCAAAGGTACTGAAATTAATGTGAGCTCCGTAGCTAAATCCCCTAGCTAGTTTTGAACCTTTGCACACAGATGCTTACTAGTGGGCTGCTAGATCCATAATTAGGCCTTTAAATCAAAGAAAACTAGTTTCAGAGAAGCTGACCTCTTCTTAAAGATACTGAGTTCAGTGCTTTTAAGTTCAGGTCACTTTGATTTAGGTCTTAGGTATATATCTTGGGTATTTTGACCTCCACAAGCATCTTGAACAAGTGTCACAGGATTACAACCTTCATGTCCACTCAATATTGCAAAATGAAAAGAAAGTACTGCAAAGGCCTCTCTGCAGGAGAGACAGCCTGGTATAATAGGAATATTGAGAGCCATGTTATGGTCTCACTGACTAGACCTGAGATAGTTGCAGGAAGGACAACTGATTCTCTGCATGTTGCACAGTTCTGCTCAGATGATTTTCTCCATGTCACTCCAGATGGAAAGCTGCACATGAGTGGAATAAGAGCCATTCATGAGGCTTAACTTGAAGATAGGTGACTGGCCCACAATTCAAATGATTTGGTTTGTTTCCTCATGCTAAGATTCCTGGGCCAAAGTTGGCCTAGAATATTCCATTTTCTTACTTCAAATCAGGGCAAGCAGCACTGCTGAAAACTGGTGGGCTATTCTGCCACTCTGGAAATGTATCCATGATGTGACCTTACTTGAGGGCTCAATTTCTTGGTAGTGCAGAAAGAAAACCAAGCCTCTACTCGAGACGGTTGTTGTCCTCAGAGGATTTCCTTTATCTATCTCAGTTACTGCAGTGCAGGCAAAATATTGTTTGTAGTTCCCATGACAGCCAAGGAGCCCTTAGCCACCGCTTTAGTTCTAGCCTGGTCTAACCTAGTTTCTTCCACAGCCATGTTTACAAAATAAAGTCCAAGGAGATATATAGGTTGGTTCTGTGCTTATTTAACTGATATAATTAAAAATCTCAAGATACGCATTTTACAACTGTTGATGCTTGTGTGATTTTCAGGTAGTGACAATACACTACTTGAAGCAGGGAGAGGATTAACATCATCTTTAAGATCCCCCAAAGCTATTTTGCCATGATGTTTGTTTCTAGTACAATTGCAATGGGATTGTACAATGATCCCGTGTATTAAAATTTCAATTTCTCTCTCCCTTTCATCCTCTTTCTTCCTTTGTTCTTTACATCCCTCTCTTTTGCCAAGATCTGTTCTTTTTTTCCCTTATCACAAAATTTCCTTTTTCCTTAACTCTTACTTCATTAGCCATCATCCTTCAGTGAACTCATATAGGCACTCAGTTTGCACTGCACAAGTTAGTCAATAAGAGTAACAACTGTATTCCTTTGTGGCTTTGATGCTGCATCCTAAGATTAGGAGGGCTGAGCTGGAAAAGAAGTTAATTATATTACCTGAAATCATTGTTCATTACCTGAACAGACTAATACTACTGCTCTTCCTACCTAAGAATGATTCTCCAGCTGAGGCAAGTATAACATATATGCCATAGCTCGGTTTCCATAGTGCATGAGAAAAGTGATGGGTTGAGAGCTGGGAACTTGCATATTAAAAAAAAATGGAAAACAGAATACAGTTTAAATAATTTTTGCTTTAATGGCTTCACACATAGACTGTAGGGCTGTAGGGAGCATTATGACTATCTCCTCTGACCTCTTACATTACATGGGCTGTTGAACTGAGTAAATTGATCTTCACAGCAGGCTCATAACTTGGGTTGAGTTTGTACGACAGCCTAAAAGCATCAGCTGGAGCATCAGCACTGCATCTGCGCACTGACTATAAACTTAGGAGTTTATAGCCATCTACTGTAGATGTGCGAGTCATCCCACCATGTTTCCATGATAGTAACTATATCACAATGGCTTCCAGCTCCTGAGTTTGTTGCCCATGTTGTCTGTGTTGGTGTAGATGCACTTCAGTTAAGCTATTGATCCTGTCACCTTTTTGTAGGGGGAAGCCCTAATTCCTACAAGACCATTCTCAGGTATTTCTGTTTCTGTATTTATGTGTTTCTAACAGATCAATAATCCTTGTCTCTTTGCTGCTTTCTCATTCTCCATCCCCTACCTCTACTGAGAAGGCAGACTGAAGTTCATTTACAGCACACCTTCCCTCAAACACTGGTATGCTCTGTCTAGGCTTATCTCCAGTGATCCTGTTTTTATAATCTGGGACTGGTGTGCCCTGTCTGCTGCCAGTAGGCCTGGTGTCATGTACCATGACAAAAAATCCCAAATTCTGTTGGTGACACCAGTCTTGGAGCTAGGTACAGATTAGCTATCTCTTCCTGTTTCTTCCCCCAGCATTCCCTGCAACTGGAAGTATAGTGAGCACTGCTTGTGGTCCTGATCTCTTAACCCACCATCCTAAGGCCCTGAAGTGTCTCTTGATTGCCCTCAGACTTCTCGCAGCAACTTCAGTGCTGACTACCTGAAAAATCAATAATGGGTAACAATCTGAGGGCTGTATAAGGGCAGGAAGTTTTCTTTAATCCAGGCTCCAGGGAGACAGCAGACTTCACTAAGAAGTGGGTCCAGTCTATGTACTAGGCCTTCTGCTCCCTTCACAAGAGAGTCTCCTAAGACCATCACCAGTCTTTCTTTTTGTGGAAGTAGTTTTGATGCAGGGCATAGACCAGCTTATCCTCAATGATAACTCAATGCTAGATAAACCGTCTTCCTTTTTCAGTTCCACATGCAGAACCTTGTACCTATTGTAGAGGTGGGGCAGAGAGAACACATGCCTTGTGCAATGGGCAGGAACTTGTTGCCATTGAATCCTATCCCATAAGTCATTGTATTCAGCCAGCTGGAGGGAGGAGAGGGAATCCTCTATGACATGCATCCTATGTGCATGTTGCCGTTCCAGGGAAGGCAGCATGTGATCTCAGTAGTCTGTCTCTTGCTGTCACTAATGCTCCTCAAACTGCTCACCTCCTCCCAGAACTCACTCAGCAGAGGAGTTCCAATACCTAGGTGCACTCCACAGGTGAGCTCACTGCTGCCATCCAACACTGGTAGGAGCAGGGCTCACCCTGCAGCTGGGCACTGGGATGGCAGCATGTTCCCACTGGAGCTCTGTCTGGGCAGATGTGTCAGTTGTGGTGGGTGCAGATTTAAAGAGATAGAGGCCATGACTTTCTGCAGGACAGATGCTGCTGCTCTCTGGTTAAGTTTGCAGTGATTCAGTCCCCTTTCTTCATGCCCTTATGCCATGCCCTTGTCACTATTGTGTCCTAAGGGAATCTTTCATAGGACCAGGAGGGCTTGGCAATGCCCAGGTCCTGTCAGCCACTGTTGCATGACCTGGGGGCTCCTGGCAGCTCTCTCAGCTGCCTCTGAGGTTCCCCCTCTTTGGCATCCCTACTGCACACCCTGCTAAAGCCTCTGCTGTAGGTCGTGCTGGCATCAGAGCAGCTTGCCTCTGCTCTTCCTTTCAATAATTAGTGCCAAGTGCTCAGAACACAAATGAAACCAAACCTCTTGACCAAAAGGAAAAAAAAAAAAAAAGAAAATATCTGAAGGTATTAGAATAAAACCTTTAATACACGATTTTTAATGTGCATGTGCCTGTTTAGCTCAATTATTATTTTTTTTTGTTTGAATTGTATAAAACTGTTGAAACAAAATAATTTATTAGCTCAGTTTTATTTGCAAGGAAGGTTCAGTTGCCCTTTATATTATTGTTATATCTCAAGACAATGTTTCTTTACTTATGAGCAGATGTTTGAAATCCTCCAGGAGATTTTTATAAGACTATGGAAATGAACTTGGCATGGGTACCGGTCTCCCAGGTGGAGCGGGTGAACACAAGCCTCTTAGAAGTCTCAGATCAAGGCTAGTCAAAAAGAGCAACAGAGCCCAGCCACCAAAAGCCTAGTGCTTTGGTGACTGACAGGTACAGGCTCTTTCTGAAGCATAAAAAGGAATGCTAAATGATCTCACTGACAGAATAAATCTTCTATTTGTTTGGTCTGGACCAGATGTGCTAAAGGCTGATGTGGAAATGTCTGCTGATGCCAATCTCAGTTTAAATCACAATTTGGCAGCAGTTTTTTTGTCTTTTTTTTTTTTTTTCCCCTCTACACTCTCCCCCCACCTTTGTTTTTTGTATTTTTTTTTTTTTTTAAGTTGCAAACTCATTCAGTGCTCCTAAAAAAGTTTCAGCAAAGATCATAATTAATTGGAAAGGGCCTTACTTGCCTTCCCTAGACTGTGAGAAGCAGCCTTTCAGGCTTTGCTGCCTGCATAACAGAGAAGCCACAATAAATTCAAGAGAAACTCCTCAAGGTGTCATGCATTGAGGCCTCTTCCCCATCCTAATACCATCTGTCCGCATATCATTATGCAGACTTGGATGCCTTTCTAAAACATGGTCTAACAGAAGTGGCTGAGATAGTTTTAGGTCAGGCAGGTGGACAGATCGCCATGGGTTGGAATAGGTATCCTTGTTTTCTAGAGTATAAGAAAAAGAATCTTGTTTAATCATTTTAAAACAGTGAAGCATTTGAAAACCTTCAATACCTTTGCTTTTAGTAAGAGCCTCTTGCCATGCCTGCTCTCATCCTCTTCTGCAAAATGAAGACAATTTTTAAAATTTTTTACTTAAAACTTAATATTTATTTATTTTGTCACAGAAATCGTGGTTAAAATATTCCAATTTTCCCTGTAAAAGAAACTCACTGAGAGGTATATTAGAAGGCACTAAAACTTCAACCAAAGGAAATGAAAAAAAGCTAAAGTAAAAAAGAGGAGTGGATTAATCAGTGTTACAATTAGATATTATTACCTATTGTATGGTGAATAATCACACAAGAAACATTCAGTTTCATTGAATGCCTTGACAAGATTCAACAAGTTTGACATATTTGAGCATAAATTCTTAAGATCAGAGAAATTAGGGTTTTTCGTTAGAACTGAAAATATGGACAAAAAGACACAAAGGCACTGAAAAAGAAAGATATATGCCGTCAAGATTTGCTGTCTCTAAGACTGAATAAAGCACACAGTTTCATCATCTGATACTTTCAGTTGTTTCAGAAAGTCAGATATATTTTAATGAAGAAGTGTTGCCTGTGTAATGAAAGACGGAACTATTAACAAATCAATTTATCACATACCTGTGACCTCCACACACACCTTTTGCTCATGGATGCAGTTCCACAGGAAGGCTAGACCTTTAGCCCCATGGTAACCTTGTTTGTCTTTTAATTCAGCCAAGCACAATGAAATCTTTTCCATCATGAAAAGTAAAGTTTGCTCTAAAAGCAAGATTCAGTCCTCTGGCAAATGAAAGATTTTCTGAATCAGATGTGTCACAGATTTCAAATGCATTAGAGTCATTGGAGGGCAAGAAATTGGAACTTTGCTTCACCCTGTGGGAAAAATTTTGTTTCACAGGGAGATACAACATTTAATTCTGGGGTTATAAATAATAGACTTATCTGTTAAATCTTCTAATATGAAGATTCAAATATTCCTATGGTCTTTAAGTTGTTCTTCAGTAAACGTGGTGAGAGAGTAAGCAGTGCATGACTCAAAGTACTGAATAATTACTTAGCATGTCAAGGAGACTTCCAAAGACGTGTGTGAAGAGCACTTGTCCCCATTTAAATTATCTCTAAAACTAAGTCTTAAAGTGGCCCTTTGTGGTCGAGAACCCAAACAGAAAAATAAGTTTCCTTAAGGTTTTCTTTGTGTCAGTCCCCATATTAAAAAGGCAGTGAGGTTCAAAAGAAAGGGAGTGTTTTCCCAGCTTAGGTTTGTTTCCTGAATCAAGCAAAAGCTGAAAGGCTGCCAGGTGTTCTCTAGTTGCTGCCTTCATTTCATTTCATCTTCTGATCCTCCAGGTCAAGAAAAGAACTGAATTTGAATAGCAAGGTATGAAAGAAGTTTAAAAATAGCGAACGAATCATTACTAGTTTGACAAACATTAACATCAAATCTGCTAGTACATCTGATTATGATGGATTCCATGTATATGCAGGCACAGTAACATTCTACATCCAAGAAAAAAGATATTTGCATTGCTTTAATTCCAAAGCAGATTTATTTCAAGTTATGAAGCCGAGTAGTTATGAAACTGGTGTTATGAATTACCATCAGAGTTAGTAAACTTTGTCAACATATGTATGGAAGAATTTCGAAATTGTTCTTTTTCTTGTCAGGAAAAAAAAGCCACTGTATTTTATGGCGGAGCAGACATGTATACCAACTGTTCCAAGCACCCAAGGAGTTTGTTGCTCCATGCCAGTGTGCTACAGAAGGCTGCATAACCAAGTCTTCAAATTAAATTTTCATTGACAGGAAAAGGTGGGCAACCTTCCCAGGTAAATCAAGTTTTTCATTCTCAATGGTCAAATCGTTTGCATTGCAGCCAAATTAAGCCAATTCTTTGATCAAATTGTGATGCAAAAGGAGTGTCTTGGGACACTTAACTAAAGGCTAAAACTGAGGCCAGGGCACTAAGGGTGGAGGATACAATGCTAGCAGAGACAGCATCCACTTTTCTTTCGCTTTGGGTCACTTATATAAGGAGAGGATTTGCAAATTTTATGGGACCTATACGGTGCCTCTCGCTGGTGAACATGATTAATGTGAACAAAATGATTTTGTCTGAGCAGCTGCATTCTACATCTAGTTCTGAGAAGCCTATTTAAAAATATATTTTAGGAGCACCAAGCAGCCTAAGTGGCTTTCATCACGCTAGGATGGAAAAACTCACAGTCCTAAGACCCATTCCAGAATAAATTCAGGGTCCCCTGCCAGTGAAGTGCAAACTGAATTTTGGAACCGTAAGCATGAGCAAAAAAAACATTCCTGGGATAATGAAGGAGACAAGAGCCTTCCTGAGCTGGAATCCTAATCCTGCCACTGTGAGACAAAAGTGGTGGCAATCAAAGTTTTTGTCTTCTGTACGAGCAGCCACTGACTCTATACAGAAATGTTCTCCACAGCAGAAGCAGAAAGAACTACGTAATTTCTGTGCAGAGTTCCCTGTCTGTGCAGCTCATACTCTCTAAGCTGCTGGCACTTGCCCATTTCTGCAAAGGAAGAAGTGTCAGTTAATCTATACCTCACCCCCATTTTGCTGTCCCCAAAAGACATCTACCATAGGCTGCAACATGAAGCTGGCTCTGGACCACCTCAGCCCCTCCTTTTTTATGCAAACTCTCTGGTGGTGACCACAGTTCACCAACTTTTACACTAGAGCTATTTCTGTGATTCTACACTCCCATAGTAGTTACAAAGTGGTCAAACTCCAAGGCTCATATTGCAACAGGTGTTGATGGGACTACATCAGCCAAGGCATAAATGTACATTAGAAATGTTTGTTAGTTCTTCATATTCTTCTCAAAACAGAGCTTGGAGAAAAGCTTACAGATGGCTTTCTTGTTCACATGGATCCTCAGATGTGGAATCCAAAAATCATCAATTCTTTATTCTCCCCTTTTCTGCACCTACAGAAGACACTAGGCCAGGTCATGAGGCACTAGCATGCTACCAGTAGTGATCTGTACACCTTCATACTTGATATTACAGAGGGAAAGAGAGGTGATCTTGTGAAATTACCTAGACCTTACTAGAGTTTTTTCTTCAAAGGCACCTGCACTCTGACTGCTGAAACAGTGCATTGTTTTGTGGTTCTGTTAGATGTGTCCTTGCTCCAGGAAAACCTGACAGCAACAATAGCAAAAAAAAAAAAAAAAAAAAAAAAAAGAAAAAAAAAGATTTAATATAAAGTATAAAATGTAATGCATATTTCATCAGAGCTTAGCAGCTCTTTGTCTGACTCAAATACTTTTCTTTCACTGTGACTCCCCAAATACAAATACAATACAAAGCCTTTCCAAAAAAGAGTCATCAAAAATGTGAGTCCATCTTCTCAAAGGTACTATAACTTCAGTATACTGTTTACTTCCCTGGAAATCCCAAATTATATCAACAATTAATAGAGAAGCTGTTGCTTTTAATATCTAGTTTCATTTCTCTGAATACTGAGACCAACTTTTTCTCCAATTAATGTGGTGTATACATGCTTTCTGTTCTTATTTAAGATGTCAAAGTGTCAGATTGTTTCTTTAGAGCTCAAACAGGAGACACATGTCTACAAAAAAATAGAATAGTTCAGTCATAGCTGCAGTTAATAATTTCAAAAATGATACAACAAGACAGAATTACTATTGTATTATGGTATAACATGACATAATTATGACAGGCCTTGACATGTGCTTGGCATGATTGTCTGTCATACAACAGCGTTGCTGAATTCTCACAAAATCAGTCTTTATGCAAGCCATACAAAGTACAATTTAAGATGGACAAATTCAGGCTGAGCAAAAGACTAATATACTTTGATAGTGAGAGGAATTAAACTTTGCAGCAAAATTTTTGATGGATATTCTATCTCAGGTAAACTTAGAAAAAGGTTTTAAATTTTTATTTGATTTTTTCTAAAGGGGGAGAGTCAGTTCAAGCACAGAGATAATCCTATGTTATCCAAAGTAGATGAACAATAAACTTTTCTAATTTACAGGAAACATACTGTTAATGCTCCTTTCACAAAACTATCAAGTATATGTCTTAAAGAAAGATAGTTATTACCAGTTCTCCTTTAGATAAATTAAAGATAAAATCATAGAATCATGCAATAGTTAGGGTTGGAAAGGATCTTAAGATCAAGTACAACTCCCATTAAACCATGCCAACCAAGGCTACGTCCAAACTGGCCATGAACACTGCAGCGATAGAGCATTCACAACTTCCCTGGGCAACACATTCCAGTGCCTCACCACCCTTACAGTAAAGAATTTCTTCCTCAGA
>JASSUY010031703.1:28235-39274 GCA_032466535.1 Forpus xanthops | reverse complement strand
TCCTTCCTAGCTTAAAGCCTTCTTATCAAGTCAGACGATTCCATTACTCTGCTTAGGAACTGAGCAGCAGAAGAACCCAACCAATGACAGCTACTCCAGTAAAGTTTAGCCTCTTTCTGTGTGAGCTGAAAGATGCTGTCACCAGGACCCTGTATCTGCAGCTGATGGGGATCAGCTGCCATCCCCTCATATAAGCATTGCTAGTATAAAAGAGGGTGAAGAAGAGATGGAAACTGTGATCAGATCTCAGGTTTAAGAGACCTTCAGAGTCTTGATGCCTGTTTTCCCTTCCAGTGAGAGGTCGGGGAGCAGGGGGATAGGAGGGGGATGTTTGTTTTGCTTTTATTTCCATGTTTGATCAGATAATAATGAAAACAAAGAAGTCCCCCTTAAATACCACAAGCACATGAGATAGTGTGTTTTAGCATGTGTATCTTCATGTAATAAAGAAGAAGTTCTTCAGAGATACATGCAGGGAAAAGAAGATGGGACAAACCTGGCCAGTACTTGCTGACATTTGCTTCATTAATGTCTGCTGCTGTTGAAAAAGACTCTAAATATCATAGCAGACATTGCTGCTGTGTCCAAGGACAGCCTAAGTTCCTGACACCCTCTCTCATTCCAGGATTTCAAAAGCACCATGCTAAGTAGTCTTTGAAAGCTGTGAAAGAATAAAAGGGAACTATTTAAAAACACTGCTGTTTCACTTTGGTGAAGTGACTACAGAAATTTTTGACAGAAAGAGAGACCTCCTGGTTCTCATCCTTACCAATGCATTGATACAGCAATTACATTGCTTTGCTAGGCTTTTCTGAACTGTAACCATTCTTTGAATGCTATGTTTTGCTACTACTTGGTGGAGTGTCCTATAGAGATGGTCACTGCCTTGGCACTGAAAGTTTTAGTCATGTTGGTGCCTCATGAACTGCAAAATCTTGTGACCTTGTCACATGTGGAAATCTGCTTTAGATGTCTGCTGTGGATAAAAGCTCAATGATGAGATAAATCAGGCAACTTCCTCACTGTTCCTTTCTTTGACTGAGCACTCATTACTAAATGGTAAACGACTAAACTACAGAAGTTACTTTCAGTATAGCTTGTAGAACTGAGACTTAGAGGCCTGCAAATGCTTGAAAGACTACTGCAGTTTGGAGGGAGCTAGGTACACAGCTTATTATTGCATGGATTTTTGCACTCTTTAATTTCAAGACAGAATGTGACTTAATCAGAAGTACCTTATTGTTTTTCATTTCCAAGCAAAAACACCCCTGTTCAGAGCTGAGCAGGAGCACCCAGTCTTTGGTATTCTGTTCATAAAATGAAAGAAATCTACCAACTGAGAATGTTTAAACATCTCTCCTGGGTTCAGCAGCAGCAGTCATTTTTCTCCATCTTAGTAGCTTGTGCAGTGCTCTGTTTTTGACTTTTGGCCTGGGAACAGTGCTGTCAACACCAATGATTTCAGTTGTTACAAGGTAACGTTTATTCTGACTAAGGACTTTCTGAGTTTCATGTTCTGCCAGGGGAGAGGGGAAGGTGGGAGTAAGCAGTGACAGGACACCTGATCCAAATTAACCAAAGAAATATTACATGCCACAGCATGTCATGCGCACTATATAAACTGGGGGCGGTTACCCGGAAGGGTTAGATCACTGCTCAGGTCATGCTGGGTATCAGTTGGCGAGCCGTGAAAGGTTGCATTTTCTTTCCTTGTTATTTCCCTTATGATTATTATTATTGGTGATAGCAGTACTGGTTTGTGTTATACCTTAGTTACCAGACTGTTCTTATCTCAAACCATGGGAGTTATGTACTTTAGATCCTCCTCTCTATACCTCTGGGGGCGAGGGAAGGAAGTGGGGGGAGTGAGAGAGTGACTGCGTGGCTGACTGTGTTTAAACCATGACACCATAATATTTCAAGAGTATTTTTCTTTCTTTCAATCTATGGATACCAGGAAACAAAGTACCAATTCAAACTGCAAATCTCTTGTAAACTTTCAAATCCCTAAGAAGCTTAGTCTCTCTTGTAGATTTTTTTTGTATACAATGCATCCTCACTTAAAAGAGAAAAAGAGCATTGTTAGGAAAAAAAAAAAAAAAAAGAGAGAGAAAAAGCACTACCCATCAATATCCATACTAATAAAGAAGAAAAGAAACATACAAGGAGCCCAAATATTAAGCACTGATAGAGATAGTGAAGCAGTATTTGTAGCATATGGTCTCAGGAACAATTATTAATTGCAGTAAAGATTTAAAAAGTGGAATGGAGCTATAAAAATGAGCTTGATCCCTTCCTTAGAACATAAAATCTTAGAATCAGTTAGGTTGGAAAAGATCTTTAAGGTCATCAAGTCCAACTATTACCCCAGGACTGCGTTTCCTTTGAACTTTCTACATAATTACCCCAATTTTCCATTGAAAAATATCTTTATTGTGTGAACCATTATACAAAGATAGGACTTCAAATAACATTAACTGATGACTTCCATATGATATGAGACATAGTATGTCCTTTATTCACATAGAAGCTCATGATGTGTTTTCAGAGTGAATCTGTATTTGTGTCACTTGATCAGTCACCTGATAAGCTTCTCTTGCCAAAGTTCTTGTCTCTTTTCACTTTTTATCTCCATTTCACTGGAAGAACTTTCTTTTATCTTTTCTCTCTCTTTTTTCATCTTTTCTCTCTTTTCTTTCTCATTCTCTTTCACTTTTTCTTCTCTTTTTCTCCTATTTTATTTATCTCTATTTCTAGATTTCTATTTTTATTTTTATATTTCTATTTTTGTTTTTCTCCTCTCCTCTCCTCTCCTCTCCTCTCCTCTCCTCTCCTCTCCTCTCCTCTCCTCTCTCCTCTCTCCTCTCTCCTCTCTCCTCTCTCCTCTCCTCTCTCCTCTCTCCTCTCTCCTCTCTCCTCTCTCCTCTCCTGCCTTCTCTATCCTCCAATCTATTTTTCCTCTTTGTTGCTGCCAAAATAAAACAATTGGCAGGTGTTTGGGAAGACTTGGCAATTTTCTGACATCTGGTTAGACAAGATTTCCTTCTTTCTAATGTTCTTCCCATTTCTCTTCTATGATGTAGCTAAGGTGCCCAACAATCTGCCTTCCCTGCCAGATACCATCATGCAATTGGAAATACTATTGTTTTCTTTAGGCAGATGGTGATTCTCACCCTTTGATCCTTTCACTAAACTCATTAGAAAACCTGGCCTCAGATCAAACCGTAAAAAGAAGAAAAATCTGAGACAGAAATAAATGCTACAGTGATGAATGTAGTATGTAAAATGCTGGATAGAACAGATTAATAGCACCTATTTTCTTTCTGCTTTTTCTAATAATAATCTGATCACACTAGTCTTTGTAAACACAAACACAGAGGCATATATGTTTATTTATATAATCATATACATATATATATATGCTTGTGAACTTATATATGTGTGTATAAATAATCAAAGGCATTTCCAGTTACTTCAACCCATATGTGAAATACAAGAGCCTGGTGTGGCACTCACTGCACTGAAGTGCATGCTCCTCTGGTACACTTTGCTGGATGTTGATAAGGGCTCTGCTGTGTTTCCTGTTTTGAAAATAAAGGGTGTTTTCAGTGTTTGGGCCATAAGAAGTAGAATAAATCACAGCAAAGTGACAGCTGACATGGCCGCTCTGCTTATCAACCTGAGTCCAACCCGTCTACACTTGGCAATGCAAAGTGAGCAGAAAAAGTATGCCCAGCCATGAGTTATCAGCATAGCTCAATGCCCCTCCCTTGTGTAGAGGCTGATTTATTGTATTGTGCAGGGAAATGGTCCCAGGTGTGTATTTGAGAGGAGGCTAGAGAGAGAAAGAAGTGGAGCAGCATACTCCAGCTCTCCTTTTTGTCTGCTGGAAAAAACCCAAGGATCCACCGATAAAATAGGGACACTGTGGGGTGACAGCAACGCACAACAGTCTTCCTCTAGTGCCTGCATTAAGACGGCATGAAAGGCTACAGATGTGTCCATGCAAGAGGTGTTGCAACACAGCCTTCTTTGAACAGAACCCATTAGCGCAAAGCTGAAATGGATTTGTGCGACTTTTGAATTTGAGTGATTTTAAGATGTGTGGGGGTGGTGGTCTCCACACCCTCTCTTTACTGCTTTACGGGGAGGAATACAGAGGAATATCCCCAGGTCCCCTAAGAGCAGAGGAAACCGTTCCTCCTGAAGGTGATGAATGTCTCCCAGGCTGAATTAGGAGGTTCTAGACACCCCCAGACTCCATCAGCAGGGGTACAGATGTGTCATTCATCCCCAGTGCGAACCTAGTAGAGTTTTCTCTGTAGCACAGGGCTGGAGTCAAATACTGTGACTAGACTTTTTTTGTTTTTTAATGGATTGTATAATTTTATGACTGTCAAGATGAACAAATAATTTGCAATGAATAATTTATCGAGCAGATTTTGATTCTTTTGCAGCTTACTGAATATCCATGAGCAGACCTCGATTTGAGCTGGCTTATTTATTGTTTGAATTTATTTGACGTGTTCCCCCTTCTTATTTTTTTTTTTTTTTTAGCACTACCAACTGAAGGGAGACAGCTCCTGAAAAAGTTTGATAGTCTGCAGATGGAATTAGTTGTAGCAGCCATGAATCAGGGGGTGGACAGTCCAATGTGTAGTAATTTCACTTGAGCAATTTGGAATTAATTCTCAGACACTTTACAGACTTCCAAAGTGACTTTGGTCAAGGAAGTTGGGAACAATGTCACCACTATAAAGCTGTAATTCGAAGTCTGACAAAGGGAGGAGCACAGTAATGGGAAGGCTGGTAGCTCAAGTATCTGCCTTGTGTGGCACCCTGTTTTTGAGTATGACCGAGAGTACATGCCTCAGAAAAAAAAACATAAAATCAGGCCATGATTCTTCCCTAAAATATTCATTCTGCTTCCCATGATTTGCATTTCAAATATCTCTGAGCAAAAGATAGTGTCTTTGTATTTGGTAGCCCTTGATCCCAGAATTATAGAAATGATTTGGATTGGAAGGGACCTTAAAGATTACCCAATTCCAATGCCCTGCCATGGGCAGGGGCAATGTATTGATATATTTTTATTTCACTTCAGGGGCATGAACTGATGCTGGTGAGGACACTGGCCTCTGGTGTATATTTTATGGTTTATTTTATCACAGACTACCTGAGTTACCTTGATCCAGTCAATTAGGGTGACATTTATTTACCTTACCTAACATTAGCCAGTTTAAATACAGAACTCAGTGTGAGCTAGCTGGCTAGATAAAGATGATGAATTGTTCAGATGCTGTGGTTAGGGGACCACCACAAACCCATTAGCCACACAAAACTGATGGCTGTCTAAGAGCATCAGGGTGCAGGCAGAGGTCCACTCATTATAGCAGGGAGGATGCTCACCCACTCCAGAGATTTTGATTATCTTCGTGTCAGAGGTACGCAACAAGTAAATGAAACAAATAACAAGACAAGATAACAAATTGACAATGCTGAGAGGGAGCACTAAAACTAGGATTAGATCTGGTTTTGCCCATGAGAGGCAGCAGTGTTTTGAAGGCACTGAAGCAAAAGGTAGATTTTAATTCAGGTTCTTCCCCTACATGGGCTCTCTGCTGAGATGAAGGAGGTTTTTTAATCTCTTGGGAGTGGAGCTATCAAATTGGCTGGATGGCTCCCTCTGTCACAAACAGCATATTTTATGCAATGTACCCATACTCTGATCTGTTATGGTAAATCAGCTTTTCCCTCTCTGATGTTGTGTGCAGTTTTGCATAGTTGGGTGGAGGGAAAGAGGCAGAAATGACCCAAGTAGACAGAGATGTAAAATGCTTTCTTGTCCAAAGGAGGGGAAGAACTGCTTCTGAACAGGTGGAATTGAATAACACTTGATGTTAGATGTCTACATTAGCTAAGGGTATAGAGGTGTTAAGGGTGGCCCTGAGTGCTCAAGACCAGGAATCACCCTCTGTGCAGATAATGAGCCTGAAAGAATGGCCTAAGCTGTGTCAAGTATACTTCCCTCACACTGCACAAGACCTCACATGCCCAGGGATACCTGGAGGGTTAGTGCTACCAGGCAGGCCCAAACAAACTCTCCACAGGCAGGTAGCCTGCAGGAAGTGCAGTATGCCATGTTTCCTGCTGCTCCAGATGGTGCCCTTTCAGAGTAATGTAGATGTAGCCACTGAGGTCCTGCTGAGAGACAGAACTCTCCTGCTGGGCAGCTTGTACATAAGATAAGCAGTGCTTTCCAAAACCGGCCAGTCTATCCTCCCTCCAGTCAAGAGAGATTGTTATCATTCCTCACCCTGGGAGCAGGATCAGGTCATCACAGGGTACTTTGGGGAAAGAAAATGGTCCCATAGATCTCAAAGAATGAGATCTTTTCCTTCAAAGGTCTGTTTTGTAAAGGTCCCTCCTCCCTTTCTGCAGAAGGAGGAAGAAATAGCAAATTTGACTGTCGCCTTAGGGCAGAAGGGTTCTTTTTTTTTTTTATTAAGGAGTAAATGCATGGGTGGTAATGCTAGCCATTGCTCTTTCTGTCCTCTCTCCATGGATGGCAAGGCTGACCATCAGTATCAGAGGCTCAGCTAGAGATCTTCAGCCTGAGGTAGTTTTCAGATTCACTGCAGGCTGAGCTGAGATCAGACATGCCAAACTCACTGAGTTTTCTGCTCTCTTCCCTTATCTTTCTGGACTTCCTTTTGGGTTTTGTTTAAGATCTCGATAGGTTAGAATAACAGAAGCATCATCGGCACTTCCCTCTACATCCCCCTTCTTAGATCACAGAATATCTCCCTTATTACCTTTCCTGATATGTTTTTCTATCTGTAATGAGTACTGCTATACTCAGTGATCCAATCACCCCTCCAGTACAAGAAGGCTCTCTTCTTCCAGGCTCATGTATTTGTTTTGGAGTTTGTCTTGATTCAAGTTCGTGGTCTAAATCTATCAGCTACTCAGAGTTGCTCAAATTACTTTCAAGAAGTAATTTGTGGCTGATTCCCACATCCAAAATCTTATTGTCAATCTCATATTCTTGGTGGCTGTCTCAGTAAAAGATAGTCACGTTTACAAAATTAGAACCCAACTGTTGCAAACTCTGGGGAAATAAACCTGAGGTGAAAATGAAAAAGAGATTTTTAGAGACAACTATAGTCTGTTTCCAGTGCTCACTTTGATAACTTGGTACAAAGCAGTCTCCAAACTTTCTGGCCATTCAGCAGTACTTCTAAGGAAGTTATGCATTCCAGGTGACATCCCTTGCTAGTTAGGATTGGAAAGGACCTTAAGATCATGAAGTTCCAACCTGCCTGCCATGGGCAGGGACACCTCACACTAAAACATAGGGATGATACACAGGGACATAGGGATGATGTAAAATGTGTAAAACTCAAAATCATAGCACAATCTTCTAGTATTCACGAAATTGTGGAAATGAAGTCTCAGCGAGCCTAACCTAAGGAAGAGTTCTTTCTTATTCCTCGGTTTTGTTCTTAGAGAAGCTTATAAGGAATGTTGTACCTTTGACCCCAATACAGAAAGAAATTTTGAAATTTCTAGAATTTACCCCACTCATAATTTTCCTAATTTTCTTTGAAAAACAGTAATATCTCCACGGAGTGGCAGGCTCACTGCCTTATAGAAATTCATGGTAGATAGATAGGTACACATTACAAATGGCGAGTATTAGGCTTCCCATTGGTGATACAGGTTTTCAAATAAATCAAAGTCTTTTTGACAGCACAAGATTAAGGAGCTTTTCTGAACATCACACTTATTTTATGGAGAAGGAGAAATGTCTCTTCCACAAAATCTGGGCACTTTGCTGGAAAAACTTGATCATTAAAAGGTTGGGCTTCGATTGAAAAAACATGAGTGAAAATGGCAAAAACATGTACATAGAGTCCAAGCTGAGGGAACTGCAGTAGTGAACAGTAGAGCTGAAGCACCACAGTCTCAAAGCCCATCACTTACACTTGGCTTGTGATGCTGGCATGATGGAGACATTTCAATATATCACAACAGCCAATAAGGGGGGGGGGGGGGGTGCTTTCTCTTATTCCTTCTCGAAACCCAACAGGTCATTATTACTCCTGCTGACAACTGTGTTGGGAGGAGGTGTAAAGAAACCCCTACTAAGGAGCAGTGCTCATCTCCCTCTGAGATGAAGTCCAGCTCTGTGTGTCCTCCCAGTGAGGATCCTCGTCATCATTTAAAAATCACAAGCATTAAATGGACCCATTACGCCTTTACATTACTGCTGTACCTGTCTATTACAGGGAATCAGGGACCATTGATAGAACTGATCGGCTTAATTCTCTGATGATGCAGAGCTGTGACCTAGCACCAAAAAAATAAAGTTCTCATTTACAGAGGAACAGTTAAATTTGACAGGTGAAAAGTGTTTGGTGAAATGCAGACCAGACTTCTCCATTGACGAATTGTCCAGATGCAGCTATATTTGCTCTTTCACAGGTTAGAAGGTGCCGAGAAGGATGCAGATTCCCACTAGCAGCTGCACACCTACAGCTCCTGTAAACATACACCCTGAAGAAAACAACCACAAGATTAGGCCTTCTAGGAATGATATCAACAGACCTCCTTGCCCTAACTGTCAGGATACTGAATACAGTCATATTATGCAATGGATTTTGGCCTGATCTATATACTGACCCAGACTTACTGTTGCTGTTTTAATTTGCCATAGGTTTTCTTGGTCAGGGAGAAATATCACTCCCTGCATCCATAGCTCTGTGGCTGCATATTTCTGCTGCCAGCTTATGTTCAGCAGGCAGGCAAGGAGGTATAGCATTTGGGATGGAATCAAAATAGGTTTGAGGCTAAACAGGGCTTATGTGAGTCAAATTAAAGAGTAATAGGAAACTGTGACAGTTCCTGATCCCTTGCAAAAGGTCCTATAACATGAACTGTGCTTGGCTTTCTTCTTCCTGGTCAGAAAAGGTGGTGCCTTTCTTAGGGCATTTTTGTCAGCCACAAAAGAATACAACCCTTCCTCAGAGTTATACTTTACTTGCACACTTAAGAAAACATGTTATTTATGCTTCAAAAAATGTGGAAGTATGCAGATATGTACCTTGTGCGGTATCATCTCCCTTGTATAAGAAGCATAAGATTGGCCTTGATCCAAATCATGTTGAACACACCACCTGGAAGGAACAGAGACATCTGGAAAATCATTCCACAATCTCTGAGGAAATTATAGGAGAAATACCGGATGATTGGAAGAACAGCCCTTTGTGGGATTCTTACTTTATCAGCCAATTTCACTTGTTGTTTTTTTTTTTCCTAAGTAGCATATGTTCAGAACTTTAATAAGAAATCTTTGGGTTCTGGGGGTTTATTTATTTGTTTATTTAATTTTCCTTGTAAATGAAAAAAGTTTTAGAAATTTCAAAGGTGGCAGGGCAGGGGGTGGGGAGGAGAAAAGAAATATCCAGTAGTGTTCACATTACGTTGCAATAGTGGCAGAGCTGGCTGCAGAAGGAGGACACCTTATCTTCCCAAAGTCCTCCTGCACAGTTGTTTCAAAACCGAGCAAAGATAGCTCTGGTGGAAACAATAGTGTAAGTAAAACTGAGTCTTTGTGTGCCCATGCAGAGCGTTGACTGCAATGTCCTCTGGGTGTGGGGTAGGAGGGGAAGAGAGCATCACCCATGAACTGTGCTCCTAGTTTCTACACAATACATCTGATGCAGAGTTGCTCTATCTTCTTGTCTGTAATTCCTCCTTGTTTATGCGGATATTATATTAAGAAGAAATCAAAAAACAAAAAGTACACATCCCACCAAAATTCACCTTATGTCACTTAAGTACTTTATCCTAAATATCTCTAATGGAATTAGATATCCTCTCTGTGAAAAATATTGGTAAAGATAGATGTGTTATCTCTTCTCACCCACTCAGTTAAATATGGGGAATTGCATAGTATTTACCTTAAATGCCCCCTGGCAATAACAGTTAAACTTTACTTTTCCCATTGATGCTATATGGTCAACAGGAAATCTTAGATGGGGTTATGTAAGCATTTCAGGGACCCAAGCCATATGAGACAAAAGAAATACACAGGGATCTCCACTCAAGCTTTACTTTAGCTGTCATTCTGCACTTAACAGTAATACTTAGAGTTTAGCTGACTTTCTGCATTATATCTATTTATCTCATCTCAAGACTTACCTGAATATTCTGGTATCTATCTGCTAATGCTGCCTCTGGTAGACCCACACTGATTCTTTGTGTGTTTTTCCTCCACAAAGGTGAATAAATTTCTGGCATGGAGTTTGCATTATACCTCCATATGTGGGGCAGGAGTCACCCTCCAGAGTGAGGAGTCCATATTTGTCCATTGATAATAGAGAGAGCTTGCATAGTTCTGTTTGCCTTTACTCCAAATTTTCAGGTAATTCAGGCAAAATGAGTACCAGGAATTCTCAGCAAAGAGTTTGAAGAATTCTTTCCAATGAGGATAAGGGTAAGGCTCTATTAACTACATAAGATTTTGATTTAAACCCTCAGCAACTTCAAGATTCTATTTCCTCTCCAAGTTGTCCGTCACTCTCACAAACACCTCCTGAAACCTGGACCATATTCATGGCACAGCAAAGCAATCAGGTGCCATGTCCACCCCCAGAGTTTTCAGAGGGCCCATCTGTACCAGCACAGACACCTACTCCAACAGAAAAGAGGTTGCTTTGGTTTGCAGTTCTGCTCACTGATGCGACCATGTATTCTTTGTGAACTCTGAAACCTGGAAGAGCAGTGCGCAGACTAGGACAAATGCTAATCTCTATGCACCACGTAGCTGACCACACACAGCCTTGGAGAGGGGAATCTGCTCTGCAGAGCTAGGGAATGATAGTACAGTGGTAGGAATAAGTCCTTTAGAAAAGGGAAATGCACTGTGATCCTTTATCATCTGTCAGAAAACCAAGAGAAGCAAGAGGAAGGATACTAGCTGAACAAACTTGTTGTCCCTTTCATTTAATTGCAATCCCAGGCACAGCTACGGG
>JASSUY010031702.1:4548-55109 GCA_032466535.1 Forpus xanthops | reverse complement strand
GAGGATGATCAGGGGACTGGAGCACCTCCCATATGAAGATAGGATGAGAGAGTTGGGGCTGTTCATCCTGGAGAAGAAAAGGCTGTGTGGAGACCTCATAGCAGCCTTCCAGTGTCTGAAGGAGGCCTATAGGGATGCAGGAGAGAGACTCTTCATTAGGGACTGTAGTGATAGGTCAAGGGGTGACAGGTTCAAACTTAGAGGGGGAAAGTTTAGATTGGATCTGAGGAAGAAATTCTTTACTGTAAGGGTGGTGAGGCACTGGAATGGGTTCTCCAGGGAAGTTGTGAATGCTCCACCCCTGGTGGTGTTCCAGACCAGGTTGGCCATAGCCTTGGATGGCATGGTTTAGTGGGAGGTGTCCCTGCCCAGGGCAGGGGTGTTGGAACTAGATGATCTTGAGATCCTTTCCAACCCTAAATATTCTATGGTTCTTTTAGCTGCAGTTACAGCCTGTCTAGTCATTAGTAGCTCCAGGGCGTCACACCGAGGGAAGACTGCTCTTCACTCATCAAATGCTGGGCTTAATTTGTATGGTTTCAGGTTTTATGCAATTTTTTAAAGTGCAAACAGACATCACAACATAACAATCTCCATTACCTTCAGATGGTTTTTATCCCCATTAAAGTTGCGAAGCAAAACTACATGCAACCAAGTTTTTGGTCTAGCAACTGCAAGAAGCCACATGAGATGGAACAGCCCAAAGTCAGGTATCTTGGTTACACAAAAAGCCCAAATATTCCAAGACTGAAGCGCTGCACAGACTGGGAGCCTAACAGCTTGGGCTGATCCAAGCTGCAGAAAACTGTCTTCCTTTTCCATGTACTCTCATTTACAGTTCAGACCATCTTTGTACAAAATTCCCTCCTTTCTATTCTGTGAACTGCCTGCCTTCAGTGCACGTGTGTCTGCCCAAAACATCTCAGAGTAGCCCCCATGACTGGAAAGGGCAACAGGAGCTGCTGGGCTCCCCCTCAGGCAGCAAAGAGGTGGTGGTGAGTCTGGCTGTCCAGGCACCATATCCAGCCTTTGCTGTCTGGTAGACAGCCTAGAGGTAGGAAGAGAATTTGAAGTGGACTGGAGGGTACTGGAAAAGTAAGCATGGGAGACGCAGGAAGGGAGTTACAGCGTTGCAATCCCATCAGTGAAAGCTAGGCTTCAGTAACTTGGCTGCTCCCACAGCCTTACCTTGATTTACCTAAGCCCAAGACTCAGGGCAGCTGCTGCAGCTTTACAGGAGACCATGCTGGTGCTCCTTTTCCAATGAAAATATCCTCTGGTCTGCTCTGAAGTTGGAATTGAATAAATCTTCCTTTAAGCTGCTTTACACTGCATCTAGTTCAGGCATCAGCAGAAATTTATCTGCACTGTTGAGTTACCGTTCTGGCAGCGAGAACTGCAGCAGCACCCAAAAGTGAGGTCTGATCTCCCTACCCACATCACCAACTTGCACAACACCATAAAATGCTGCTGTGACACAACACGCAAGGGGAGCAAAAGAGAAAGATCACTGCTCTGCCCAGGTGACAGGCACTATTCATATGACATAACTGGCTTTAACTGAGCCACTCAGAGCCTCCTACAAACAAAGGGGACCAGGCAGATTCTGCCATGAAGGACTCAGCATGTAAGGAGACAAGAGTGATGGGATCAGAGAGGAAACAAAAAGAAAGCTGTTTTTTTTCTTCAAGGTCACAGAACAGGTCAGCCGCATTAGGTAACAGTGCTGAACTAAATGCCCAAGTGCAGGTGCTTCTTACAGGACTCCTTCTGTAGATAATCTAGTCCACTTGAGCAGGTTTTGTTAGAGAAATATTTAAGGAGATGTTCACTGCTTTGATTTGGGCGCACAGGCACATCAAAAACATTGCAGCTGTGTACAATTGAGTTAAAACAAGGACCTAGCAGAGTAGAATGGGGCAATCTGTCAAACTCATAAAGCCCCTTTTTGGGTCCTGTTTCTAGGAATAAAAGAAATATTTGTGCAACCACATAAAGTGCTAAGCATTCTCTCATCGTTTTGCTGTTAACTCCCTTCTGTACCAGACGGGAAGGGCCATTAGACCTTTTTCCAGTCTGGTTTCTGATAAGACTCCGTAAGACCCCTGTAAATCTTGCCAGAAAAGGTATTTGGCGTTAAAAAATGCTTAGGTGAGGGAGCTGGAATGCAGGCTGGTGTTTTACAGCAAGAGCTTGCCCTTGCTTCCTGGAGCATTCAGTCCATGTGCTACTACGTTTGCCAAGGCGATTCCAGAAGAAATCACGCTATTGCCCAGTTTCCGGAGCAAATGTCAATTAAAAAACAAAACCCCCAAAACCCAAAACACAACCTTTTCTTCTGTTTTTCATTCCATTAACGTACTGAGCTGGAATACTGAGAAGGGATGCATGGGTTTTTCTCTGGTTGTCTGCAGTGTTGTTTCACATCAGGATCATTGTCTCATTGATGGAAATGTAAACCACAGCCGAGCCAGGAGGAAAGGTGAGACAGTTAAGATGGCAGGAGTCTATTGTTTCAAGCCATTTTCTCAGAAAGCTTGTCCTATTTCTTTTTCCCAGCATCTCATAAGTTGTTTTTTTTTCTATTCTTTCTTTCTTTTTTTTTTCCCAAAATATAATTAACTTAATCAGATTTGATTCTTTTTTTTTGTCCTTAAAGGAAGGAGCCCAGAGGTAGGCTGCAGCCCTTCCCAAGCGCCTTTCTGTCTGGGAGGAATTTGAGTCCCAAATATTGAATGTTCCAGTCTGGCATGCTGAAGGACAATATCAGCTGTGGTACAAGCGGAACGTTTTGGTGACTCACTGGACAGTGCCTGAGGCTGCTAACAATTTGGTCACATCCTATTGTTACATTAGCAGCCCTGTTAAAATAAAACAGCCTGAAACTCATCCAGTGTAGAAAAATGTAATAAACTAATGTAGTGCAGGCCTCCTAAGAGTAACAAAATGCACCCAGAGTCTCCTTTTTAAGATCAGCTGCATTATTTTTATAAGCAAGTGGTCATAATCGGCCTTTAAAAGGGTTCAGAATTTGCATCTGCGTGGAGAAACACTTAAAAAAGGAAAACTCACTGGGCTTTCTCTATCCACACTTTATACCCAAGGCACTTAGCTGCCCAGGACTTTCTGTGAGCAGAGGAATGCCCCATCACATAGCACCGCTTTCATCATTTCACCGCAAGGCTCTCCCCACTTTCCAGACGTGAATATTCCTGGAAAGGAGAAAGGCATCTTTATGATTATTCAGGGGATCATGCTGGGATGTGGATCTGTGACTCCTGCTGAGCAGTGGCATCACAGCATTGGCTTCTCTAACATGAGAAAACAGCCACTCAGGCAATAGCCAGGTGAACTATACTCCCTCCACAAAGGGGTGCAGAGCACGCTTGCTCAAAAACCCAAACCAAGTGTTCATCATGAACTACACGTCAAAGAGGAGCAAGTTTCTGGTTTAGACATTTAGAGTTTGCTGATGGAATGGCCCAATATTAAATGAAAGAAACTGCCCTTTCCAGCCAGGCAGTGTCAGTGTGTGGCAAATTTCTGGATGTTCAAGCCAATGAGGGCTATGTAGTTCATAACAGACCAAAACACCTCCCCACAAAGCAGGGGCTCAGTTATATCCATACTTTACAGAATGTTGTCCTGTGTTGGCAGGTAAAATTAATTTAAATAAAGGAGAGGCATGGTTCATGTCTGCTTGAGCCTTTGATGCAATGCTGAAACTTGCACATACATAAAAAATTACAAGCCTAAAGCAGAAAATGTGAAGCTGACACAGCAAGGTGGCTGCAGTCTTGGCTCCTGTGGCCAGTGGAAACTGACCTTCGGTAAGAAGGACATCTGCAAAGGCGTTGAGGGTAAAATAAGGTTCAGTGCCATGGAGGCGTCCTTTCATACATGGCTCATTCAGTTCATTTATTCCATGTTGACTGGTGTCACATCTCCCAAAGGCTTCAGGGCTCTTTTCTGCCCCAGCATTTCAGAGTTGCTTCAGCTGCAGCCTACCTTCACCAGCCTGCAATCAAGTGCAGCATCTGCATCCCAATAAAACGCCTCCAAAAGCATGGCCAGTCTCCACCAAACAGCTTCCCCTCTGGATTGACACAGTGTCAAGATTCCTATGCCTGTCTCTCCCTACCCAGCCAGGGGCCACCCTGTTGCAGGCAGAGCAGGGACTGCCCTAGCTGGGACCTGGGTCGACATCCACACAGTGGGCATGAATGGGTGGTGGTTCAAGTAAAGGCAGTGGAAATACTGTGGTACACACCACGGTGAGAGACCCTGCACTGTTACTCTTGAGCTCTGTCCTTCGCTTTAACTGCGTGCCTCTTCCTTTCTCATCTCACTCTTTCTTCAACCTCCATTACAGCACAAGCCTCCCCAGCAGGCCTGTGCCCTCTCAGACAGCTCACATCAGCAGTATCCCAGCCACAGGCTGTGTTTTCTATTCTTTTACTTTTTGTTTTGCTAAAATACTCATGTAACACATTCATTGAAAAGACAGAGCAAGTAGGAAACACAAGGTGGGATGGAGTGATTTAACAAGCTATTAATAACAGGTAGAATAAACAGACAATTGTGAGTTATGGGCTGCTGTTTGGCATGGAGGGAGCACGTGCTACTGGGAGACCAGTTTATTTGTTTGCTTTTGAAATAAAACCTGTTTACAATGATGAACTCCAGGCTGACAGATTTGCTGCTTTCTGGGAAAACATTACCAGACCACTTGCAGGTGTTTTTCCTACCTGCTGTGCAGTACATGCCAGAGGCAAGGTAGAACCTTCTGCACATGGACTCCCTTTGCCACAAAGCCTTGCAATATGCTGGCAGCCTGAGCAGCAGATTAGCAGGATGGGTCACAGCACATTAGCTGAGCTTAGGGGAAGCTTAGGGCTTTTCACAGAAATGAAGGATTTGGGAACAGAAGGTGTGGTTAGATGGAGTACAGGGAGGGCTCTGCCCTCTGGGGTGCGCAATAGGAGGGGACCCCAAAGGCTCATAAAGGGAAACATGACCAGCACTATGGGTGAGCCTTGCAAACATTTCTGAGTTGGGGAAAGAAAGGATGCCAGGACAAGGCTTGTCCTGAGATGGCCACAGAGCCTTCATGGAAAGGCTTCCCGGGCAGCAGGGATGGTGCCTCTGAGCAGCCCTGCCACAAGCTCCTGGAAGCACCTCCAGGGTGCAGAGGCTCCAGTATTTCATTTGCCCAGGAGGGCAGGTTGTCACAGAAAGCAGGGATTGCCCGGTACAGCTCTCATGGTGGTTGGCACCAGGCTGATGTGGCTGAGCAGCAGACATGTTCCTGCAGATGCAGCAATGACTTCTCCTGGCCACAGGCCACCGCTCAAAGCCTGTGGCTGCTTCCATCCAGACTAACCCTGCCTTCCCCAGGTGATAAAATGATGCATGCTGCTTTGGGCCATGCAAACATCAAAGCCCGTTTCAAAGGTGACTGTGCTCACCATCACCCCAGAACAGTCCCTGTGGGTGAGGTGCTTGGGCAAATGGCATCTTTCTCTGCCTGAATGAAGAAAAGGCAGGAATTCTCAGTCTGACTAATGCTCTGCTATACATCACCCGCAGCTGAATTTCAGCCATTGCTGCAGTTGAGCTCAGTACCTTGCTTTTATCTCCCAGGAAATCAGCCTGCCTGGACATAAAGCCACTAAAAGATGGGGACCCCCATACCCCTCCCGCTGTGTTTCAATGTGTGCCAGCACCCCCTGAGCAATGTGCTTCATTTCTTATTTACATTTGCCTGGCTTTCAATTGCAATCCCTGCTGCTTGTTACACCTCCCTCTGCTAGATTAAAGAGCCCTAAAATGTCACCCTTTCAGTGTTATCATCTGCCCTCTGCTATTATAGCCTCACAGTAAATAAAAGGGACTTCCCAGTCATTATTTTATGCCCCACAATCACAGTGCTTTCTCAGATCAATTAGTTTTCACTCCTCTTATCTGCATTCAAGCCTCACCTCCCTTTCAGTGTTTCCATTGCCTGCTCGAGGACCTTTCCTATGTCTCCTCTGACCTCTGGGAGAGGAGCTGAGCTGATTCAAAAAGGGGGCTTGGTGAGAGGACATCCGATCTGCTTCCACACCAGCCAACCTAATGCTGAACACAGCCAATGCTTTTGTGTATGTCTGAGCTCCTCACTGTGCATCCTGGGAAGATAACATGATTGCTTGCCTGTCTGTAAATTTACATCCCCTTTGGCACGATCAGCTTGTATAAGACATGTCAGTTTGTGCGACTTGGTACTTACCTATAAGGACTTTCATCTTCTACCTTGTGCTCAATTACCTTTCAACAGGATACTCTTAACTGAAACTGGTTTGCTTTATACACTCTCCCTTTCCTTCCTGGAGTACATAGAAACAACAGGGCTAAACCCTGTCTGCAAACAACTGCAAAAGCTAACTTGACTATGGATGCTCACTGGATATTCCTCCTCTGTTCTAAATCAGTATGGTTTTCATTTTGACAAGAACCTGTGCAATTCCCCAATCACTGCTTCATAATACACGGGAACCAGAAATTAATCTTTAAAAGGTCAGACCACTTTCATCACCCAGCTTGAGGCAAGTTTAAAATATAAGCTATCAAGAATTCATATTAAAAGCACCTTGGAAGCCATTGAAGGCTCGTTTGGACTATGTGCCAGCAAAATGTCTTCTAAGGGCTGGTAGGAAACTGAGCTTAGCTTTTCAACATAGCCTTTCAACCCCCGGGTATGGTTTTACAAAGTAGAGGCAGCATCACTATTCCCCAAAATATCCTAACCACATCATGTCAGAAATGGCGCTTTACTACTTCACTTTGTTTCCTAGCTACCGACAATTTTTTTAGCTTAGTAGTAGAGATGAGCTGTGAAATTTGGCATCCAGGCAGTGACTCCGTAAGAGCCTTTAAAAGATCTCATACATACATCAACACATGTATAGATAGATCTGCAACAATTACAGTTGCTGGCGCAGTCGCTCTTTTCAGCAGTGTTTCAATTACTAACCTTCATCCCGGATGCATACTCATTCCTGTCCTGCAGCCCCCTCCACCCCAACCCCCCAGCTCTGCCCTACACTCCTTTCCCACCCCAGCCCCATATGCTGTCAGAGCACTCTCTCTTCTCTCACCCTTCCAACTCTACCAGTCCCTTTGCATTCATCACATTAAAGAGAACATTTCATGGTCATCTCTTTTATCTCCTTCAGTGAACAGTTAATCAGAAAAAATGCTTTCATGTTGCTAAATCAGGGCCAGTGGGCAAAGCCAGGCTGACAAGAGACATTTTCCTCCACCACTAACCTGGGCTAAATAGTATTAATTACAGAGGCTGGGCTTTGATTGCTGGACTGTGGTGGGGCTGGCAAGAGCTCCCTCCTCCCCTCTGCTCCCTCCCACCACAGACCCAACTGTGCCTCCCTTACCTGCCTGCCCTTTACCATCAACCCCATCCCATGCCACAGCACAACTGCAAGACTTAGGGATCCCCTAAGTCTTCACCTGAGCTGCTCAGGCAGCATCTCTCATAGAGTCGGGTCCCTGGGATGAAGGTCAGGCACAGACTTCCCACCCCGCTGGGTGGTTGGGGTATTTCTGCCCTTGACTTCCCCCAAGGTGAGGGCCTGTCTGCCCAAAGTGATGCTTTTTCCAGGGTAGGGACTGCTTCTTCCTGCATGTTTCAGAAAACCTGAGGGCTGGGAGGCAACTCAAGAGCCATCACCCTGTTCAGTGTTTTTCAGCCTGTGGTCTGTGGGCCACAAGTGGTCTGTCAGATGTCAAAAGGACCAAAAATGGCTGCAGACAATTTTAGGGGACAACACATCCATCCTCACACATGCCAGAAAAGGAGCAGAGAAAACAGGCAGTGGGAGTAGACAGCAATTTGAGGGCACTGTGCTACAACTCAGCCCTCCATGGGGAGATCTAAAGGTGTTTATTGTTCTTCCAAAAAAAGAAAGGTCAAGAAATACCAGGCCAGTCTATCCCTGCAGAGATGAGCTGTCCTGATCTCTGCACATACCTGCAGACATTATGAAGGAAGTGATGGGAGCTGGACATGGCTTGAAGGCTTCACTTGAACCTGATGCTGTGCTCCTCTCTGTATTGGCATTAGCATCCCCCAGGTCTTCCAGGTGGGGAGGGCAATACTCTCACATCACAACAGCAGCATCAGCAGACAGCGGGTTAGCAATTCTGCTGAACTGGCTTTCCACAAGTTACCAAAACATGCCAAATCCCGAAACACATGAATCACGGCTGAAACATGGCTGCAGAATGCCACTAACTGCTTTCCCCACCGCTCTCCAAGCTAAGCAGAGGCTTATGAAAGTGACCACAGGAGGGATGTTCAGAGCGGTCACTCTCTGTTTCAGACACCCTCCCTTGGGATGGGTGGCACAGCTGGGGGCCTGAGTCAAGCAGTGGTTTAAGCCAATTAGGGTGCCTGTCCCTGGTGACCCATGGGGACAAGCTTTGCTCTCTGCATCTGGTGAGCAGCCTGGTGGGAGCACAGGGCTCAGGGCAACTGGCTCCTCCAGGCTCACTACAGACCTCAGCTGGCGCAGACAGGCAGGCCAGCTTTTTAAAATGCTTTTTTCTTTGTTTTGAGTGCTTACTGCTGTGTTTCAAGACCTGTTTCTTCATCCAGCACTCCAGTGTGGTTATAGCTGCCTTTCCACCACATAAATACCCTTGGTGCAATTCCAGCTCCATGCTCTTTGCAAGTCAGGGTCCCCTATTCCCATCCTACGATACTGCAGACTCCAGGCTCTTTCTCCTCCATTCTGCAGCTGGGTTCCACAAGCTCACCTTGCCTCCCAAGCCAATGTTTTGCTCTACCCTGCAAAAGAACACAGCGAAGCAGAAGTGGTAGATCTGCTCCATTTTGCCCCAGTTCACACTTTGGCCTTTTATGTGCTCCTCACCAGGACATGTGGACCCATTCCTCCCAGACAGCAACAACAGATTGGAGTCTGCACCCAAGTAGATCAGCACAGGGCCTAAGAGGTCTGCTGGCACGTTCTAACTGCTTAGCCCTGTTCTGAACAGCAAAGAATTGGAGAATTGGGAAAATACATGGGTGGTCAGGGTCCAGCAACCAAAGTCAGCTAAAACTTGGTGTACCAGTAGCTTGCATAGACCCAGCAGCTCAAGGTGAGTTTACTCCAAATTCTTTGGGAACAGGCCCCTTTGGACTATCTGGATCTCTAGGGCAAAAGACCATAGGCTTGTCAACAGCTTCATTCACAGCTTCACATTGAAGTCCGGCACTTAACAAGATGAAATATGCAAGTAACCCAACCAGGCCATTGTTCCCATGCTATTCTTTTTGATATTCAGATGTACTTTAGGCTGACAGAGCTGTGTTTACAGAATATAGCACAGCAGTTGCATGCAACACCCTAGAAGAGCTGCTTAAGGAGGCAGAAATTGGGATGTTTATGACTAGGAGGGCACTAAGAGTCTAGGGGATAAGCACATTCTCAACCAACATGCAGTAATGAAGAAAGCTAAGGCCTGAGTTGCCATGACTGAGCTGAGAATAATCAGACTCTTGCCATGAAAGACAGTTCAGAGCCCTTGTTGCAGCATACTTCAGACCACAAACAATGCAGTTCCATTTTTCTGTATTAGTTTCACATATGTAAGGGTTCTCTTCATTGCCAGCAAGACGCAAAAGTTCCCTTCTTTTTTCTTTTCTTTTTTTACAGTAAAAATGCAGAAGATAAGAATGGGCAGCCTGGATCAAATTAAGCTTCTATCTCTACCAATGTTTTCTGGTGGGCTGGTTTTGGTGGCATCTGAGAGAAAGGCAAGAAGCTTTGCAGCAGTGGGATACGGCGCATTGCCAAAAGAGTTTCTCCTTTGGAAGTTGTCTCCCTTGCTTAGAAGTCGTCTTCTGCCTTGAGGCAGGATGTTTTATATCCAAAGCTACTCGATTTGACTTTGTTCTTCGTTTGTTTTCAGCTTTTCAGGCTGTCACTGTGAATAATATATCTTTGGTGCTGGAACACAATTCTCAGACAAATATTGGCTTACATGGTAAGTTCCAGGGCTGCTGAGTTGCCAAATAAATCCTACCTCCATTGAGTGGGTGGCTGGTGTCTTTGGGGAAGGTACAGGGTGCTGCTATGGCGCCTCCTTGTCATTCCACAGAAGGACATTATTCCTTGCTGGAGTTCTGCTGAAGCCTGAGCAAGGAGCTGGGCCTGCATGAAGCTGTCCTGAGTTCCACACTTGGGTATCTGCTGCCACATGGTGGCATCCACTCTCTCTTCCTGGCTTTAGGAATCTCTCCTTGGCTTCTAAGAGGTAGCACGTGTGGGAAGAGCACTTCTGAGCTCTCCATTGCGACTACCCCACCAAGTTCCCAGGGACCAGCTCTGGAGCTGCTAGGAGCTTTTCCGAGAGCATTATTTCTTGCTCTGATCTACACAAAAGCATCACGGATGATGGCAAAAGTCCTGAGAGGATCTTAGGTGCTTTGAGGTCAGTGTGTAGAACCTATAAATGGCAGTCCTTTACCAAACATGTTGGCACTAGAGGTATTTTTACAAAGCAGACCAAAGCCTGCGTCTGTCTGCTCTCATTTCTGCTCTGCAGCAGCTACAAGGGCAGCACCAGGCAGGAAAGAGAACTGCTGAAGTAGTTCCCGCTCCTGACAGAGACTGAAAAGCACAAAGCCAGTTGTCACAAGAGCTGATGGAGAGCGTCAGTCTCTGGCTGCATGCAGCACTGTGAGTTTTCAGCACCATAGCTCACTTCTTGAGGCCGCAGGTTGCTTTGTCCTGGGTCAGGCAGCCATGTGTTGCAAGGAGAGAAACCATTTACAAGGCAGCAGCTCAAAACAAGGCTCGCTGCTCCCTTCCAGAAGGGTGGTGGCTCCTGTGCTTGGAAAACCCATGGGAAGTGCCTTGGGGATACCTTTGGGATTGTGAGACACCATGCTCAGAGCCTGCTGCTCCCACCATGCTGCTGTGCACAGTGACAGAGATGGCAGCTTTAGGAAGCAGACTTGCCCGGCTGGGAAACGCAAGGAGCCATTCAGCTAAATGGGGAGGCTGGCAGAGCAATGGACCTGCCCAGGGGGTCACCCAGGTAGGGTCACTTGCTTTGCAGAGGACTGTGGGGAGCCTGACCCAAACCAACAATTCCCAGAGCCTGGAGACTCCAAACTGAAGTCTGGAGTTGATGGCATTCCTGCTCTCCACATCAAGACAAAGTTCACCCAACAGCAGCTCCTGGATGCAGGAAAAATACACATTTTGCAGGGGTAGAGGCTTGCCATGGACCTTCTCATCCCATCTTGGCCCACGCTCAGGGGTAAACGCTGCACCTCCTTCCTCTTCCAGCTTCACCTCCAGTGCAGTCCTCTGGCACTGAGAATAATGTTGGGTCCAACTAAGGTCCGACTAGGGGGAGGAACACTGGATAGGCACCAGGAGCACTAAAGCCTGAGAATAAGGATGGGGCGGTGTGATCCCCAGGGAGGAAGAGTGACTGTCCAAGAAGCAGAATGGGGAGGGGGAAAGGAGTAAGGGCATTGTGGGAAACATATTAGGAAACTCTGTGCCATGGTGACATCTCTGTCTTGTTAGGACACTGCTGCCCAAAGGCATTTAGTACTCAGGCTTGCAAAGCAGGTATTGGAGAGAGCATCTCTACAGTGGATCAAAGGGACATCTTCATGACACACAAGAGAGCTGCCCCACCTCCTGCCTCTCCTGATCCTCAGCTGCCTGAGCTGCAGGGGAAGAAAGGGTGGCCAAGGAGGGCAATTCTCTGAGACAAAATAAGCAACAAAGCTGTTTCAACCTCAGGCACTGTCATTCCCCATGGTTTGGTGTCCTGTGGCAGTATGTGCAGGCAGGAGGGAGGCTTTGAGATCATCAGTATCCAGCTGCTGAGCATGCGTGCCTCCAGCCTGTGTAGCTATGAGCAAGCCCACTCATCTTCATCTGTGCATCTCTTCCTCTCCTGATGGAGACTGGCTACCCCTCTGCCCCAGATCCTCTCTCCCTGTCACTGCTCCCTGTCCTTGCTTGCTACATCCTGTTTCATGGAAAAAGATTCACAGTGTGGGGCAGAGGCCACGTCTGTGCCCTGGAGGGTCCTGCTCTGCCTGGGAGACCTCAGATATTGGGGTAACCAGCCTAGGCAATTAAGAGCAGAGGAAGGTGGTGGAGAAGTGCTAGGGTTGATTATATGGGCCGTAGCAGAGGCTCTGGGTGAACACATCAAAGGAGGTCTCCCTTTCATCTCTCTGCTCTGAGCGGACGGCTCTGGAGCATCTCTTACAAGGACAATATGGGGGAGAACTCTAATAACCTTACAGTGTGGAGCCCTGCCAGCGCTCCCAGCGGCCACTCTGGTGGCAGCTAAAGGGGTGCCTTCTCCGCTTCCACCATAATTGCCCTTAATTGGCTCCTGCCTGCTGGCAGCAGAATGGCGAGGGCTCTCCAAGGATCACTGCGCCGGAGAGACAACCTTTGGAGAAGGATTGCCTTGCCCCACCTGCCTCCCGCTTTCCCCCACCTGAAAGAGCAATACAATAAACACTTCTGAAGTACGAGGTGTTGCTGTCTGTGTGTGACTTTTTCTTTCCAGACCCTGCTCCCCACTTCTTTGGAGGAGATTTTGCCACGCAGGTGGAGAAAGTGAGTGGTGCAGGGTCTTTGTCCTGAACCTGGAGGGGTGTGTATGATGGCACTGAACCGAGGGGAATTGTTCCTTCATGTAGCACTGAGGCTGTCTTGCCCAAGAGTGTGTGCCAGTGCAGTAAGCACTGCTGCTCTGCTGCTTGCCCAGGCTGCCTGTGAAGGTGACCGGAGCTTTGAGAGCCATGCAGGACCAGCATCCCAGGGGATTCAGCCCACAAAATCACTTTTTCAAGGGAGAGGGGTAGCCAAGTGGGAATGGAGCTGTATCCCAGTGTGATGTCCTGGCTATGGGTTGCAGGGAGAGCTTCTCTTTGCCCCTGCTTCATGTCCCAGCACCAGGTGAGGTCACATGGAGCAGAGGGTCCCCACTGACCCCTTCCCTGGGCAGGTTTCTCCAGGACATGCTGGCCCTCGGTGTGTCTGTCTCCGGTTTCCCCGGACAGACCTCACTGTGCTTTCCCATCTCTGCTTGACACCCGCATCAGCAGCTCCCTTGTGTCAACAAGAGGGTGGGAAACCGCAGTACAAAAAGCACCCTGTAGCCCCAACCAGGCTGCCTCCCTTTGGTCCGCACCCCACTGCCTCCCTGCTCCAGGCCAGGACAAACCCTTGCTGCTGCAGCAAAATAGAGCCAAGCATCTTCTCAGTCCCTCGTGGTCACCCTCATCCCAGCCAGAGCAGCCTCCGCATGCAGCGGGCATCATGTGAGCAACATGCTGAGCAGGGAGCTGGCAGGGGCATGGCAAGTCAAACACAACACAAACCCAATTCTGATGGAGGGAGCTGCGATGTCTTTCCCACTGAGGTTATTTTTAAGCTGTTTATCAAAGGCCTGCTGCTCTTGGCAGCGGGGTGGTGGGCTATTTTCAGACACCCGCTTCACCTCTCCATGGATATGGGCTGGCATAGGCTCGTCCTTTCTCTTGCCTGGCACCCTCAGACCTCCTGCAGTCTGAGGTTTACCCTGCTAAGGTCACTGCTGTATGCTTACCCACATGCAGGGGGACTTTTTAAGCAGGAGGTACAGCCTCATAATTAGTGCTTATTAGCAAAACTCTCATTCTTTCCTGCTGTGGGTAATGACACAGCTGCTTGGGTGTGGGCAAAATGCACACTTTTGCCTGCCATTGTACTTCGAGATGGTGACATTTGTCCCAGCCTAAGCCTGGCACTCTGGAGCTTTGCATTCAAGTGTGGTCTCTGCTACTGCTTTTCCATTTTGTTGTCATGTTACTTTGGCTGTCTAGAAGAGTGAGGCCATATTTCTATGCTCCACTGGGTTGCTGGGACAAGTAATTGGAGCAGGCTCACTGAAAATTCAGTTTTGTCCTCAGAGGGCCTCTTCTCTGTGGATGGGTGAAGGACATGACAAGTTTCACTAAGGTGGGACATTGGTAAAGGTGGTCTGGTAAGGTGGGGCTCAAAGCAAGCACAAGGAGATGATGGGGGTGCATGGAAGCGATGCAGCTGTGTGTTGGAGTCAGTGAAAATCATAGAATCATAGAATAGTTAGGGTTGGAAAGGATCTCAAGATCATCTAGTTCCAACCCCCTGCCAGGGGCAGGGGCATCTCCCACTAAACCATGCCACCCAAGGCTATGTCCAACCTGGTCTGGAACACCACCAGCTAGGGAACACTCATAACTTCCCTGGGCAACCCATTCCAGTGCCTCACCACCCTTACAGTAAAGAATTTCTTCTTCAGATCCAATCAAAACTTCCCCTGTTTAAGTTTGAACCCATTACCCCTTGTCCTATCACTACAGTCCCTCACGAAGAGTCCCTCCCCAGCATCCCTATAGGCCCCCTTCAGACACTGGAAGGCTTCTATGAGGTCTCCACACAGCCTTCTCTTCTCCAGGAAGAACAGACCCAACTCTCTCATCCTATCTTCATACGGGAGGTGCTCCAGTCCCCTGATCATCCTCGTGGGCCTCCTCTGGACTTGTTCCAACAGTTCCATGTCCTTTTTATGTTGAGGACACCAGAACTGCACACAATATTCCAAGTGAAGTCTCATGAGAGCAGAGTAGAGGGTTATGATCACCTCCCTCATTCTGCTGGTCATGCTCCTTTTGATGTATTCCAGGGTACAGTTGGCTTTCTGGGCTGCGAGCACACACTGAAGCTGGCTCATGTTCATTTTCTCATGCATCAAAATGCAGACTAAACTGCCAACACGAAGCAAGCCATCAGGCTTTGAGGTTAATAATAAGCTGCCCGAGTCTTGACTATGTAGAAGAAAATCAGTCCTTAAAAGAAGCTCACTGGCATAATACTTGGCCCTGACATAGCTGCTTGCATGAGACCAAACAAATGACTGGCCTCATTACCAGCCCTCGGCCAGAAGCATGGTTTGAGACACTCTGGGCTCACATAAAGGAACCAGTACTGTCCACACTGTCCTTCCAGTACCAGGGGAACAGTCTAGGAGAGGTTTCCCAAGAACATCAACAAATCCAGGGATTTCCTTTTGCTAACGAAGCACAGCTCTTCTTCTGAAGGAAGATTTCTTACATGTAAATATGATTTTGGAGAGCTAAAAGTATGTGCAGGCCAGGATCATCTCTCTAGGAATGAAGACAGAAGAAAGCCAGTGCTGGCATGTGCAAGAGGATGGATGTGTCTTTGCTTACAGAAAGGGACTGGATGAAAGGTAAAAAACACTTTACCTTCACAAATGTCAGGGCTACGTAGGTACCCTTCAAGCTACACAATTGTACTCTCCAGCCCTGAGAGTTAATGGACAGATATCTCCTAAATGAGAGACTGATAGGAATTCAGAAGCTCCATCAGCACAGACACAGGAGAAAATAAGGGGGAGCCCATTGTCATTTGTGACAACAACCACCAGGTCACCCCTGTGGCCTTGGAGGGCACCATCTCCATGAACAAGACAGAGGGGTCCAATAACGCTGGGGGCAGCAGATCAGCATCAGAACTCAGTGGGGGAAATCCCTGGGGCAAAGAGCCAAGAGATAAACATCAAGGGATGAACATGGGTGAGGGAAGGGAAATGCACCTCCATGTTGTGGACACACAACTATATCCAACAGCACCAAGTGCTGGCACGTGCCAGCTGTATCTGGGGAAAGAGTCATTCAGATTTCTAAGCAAGTTAGGGATAAAATGGGCAGGATCACTAATGAGCTCCTGCAGACACACACCAGGGGAGGTGACTGCAGTGTGTGGCTGGCTGCAGGGCCAGGGCAAACCTGCTGGGGAGGACGCGCTCATGCTGTGAGTCCTTCGGGCACATGGAGGCTACTGGCACAAGGAAGCGCTGCTGGCGTGAGGTCTTACTGAGGCAAGTTGCTCCGTGACATCTGTGGGCATGTGGATATGAGCAGACATTCCCATGGTGAGTAAAGTTTGTGCCATGCGGCACAGGCAGGAAGGCACGTTCACCATGAGAGGGTCCAGAGGAAAAACCATGCCCTTGGCCCTTCCTCTTACTAACTAGGGCAGTGACAATGAGAACCTGGAGCCTGCCTGGAATAGGGATGAGCTCAGTGTTCCCAGCGAATTCAAGAGGACAGACTTTTGGGAAGAGAAAAAAAAGACAGTGACGAGGGGGAAGTGAGAAGAAAAAACCTACAGTGTCAGAAGTGCTGTTGCTGTGGGTAGGATTCACAGGTTAATGAAAGCAAAACGTATCCTGTCACTCTACAGATCCCCAACAGATCTGGAGTCACAGCCCACCTGGTTGCTTCCTGCCTGGGCCACCTACCAAAGAGAGATGGAGAGAGACGTATTGAAGGGTTTTTCACAGCACTACGGCCAAGAGTCTTCCAGAGGACCTCAGCCTTTCAGGGGGCTTTACAATACAGAGGTAGGTTTCCCAGGTATCAGTGCAAAGACTTCAGGCTGGAAAAGCCCTGGGTTAGAAAACTGTCAGAGAAGGGACTTGGTGCAAGCTAGAAAAGAGCCAAGGATTTGGAGGAACAGTGGGGAGATGGATATCATCTTGGGCATCATGGGGATGCTAACAAACATGAAAGCAAGCAACCCCTCTACACTGCTAATGTCCAGAAGGGTCCTGGTGTCTCCCTTTGTATCCTCCACCATCCCTTCAGCTGTCACCAGCAGAAAACATATGGGCCCTGCAAGCTTTGTTGACTGTTTCTGTCCCTGTTCTGATGAAGGTCCTTGTCACCCAAAGCCTGGGCCAGGCCACCCAGCCCTGTGTGTGACAGCAGCACGCTCAGGTGACACAGGTGAGGAGGCAAAGTGATGGCTTAGCTCATGTGGGAGAGGTCCAGGGTTCCAGCCCTGCCTGGCAGCAGTACCCCTCTGCTTTGGGCAGTGGGAGCAGGGACCAAGACACAATCCCAGGCACAGCAGTTGCTCAGAGAGCACTGCTTCCCCATGGAGGACATGCTTCCAGCCTGGCACCAACACTGTCCGCTCCTCCTTTGTGGCATGAAACAAAGAGCAGAGAGAGGAAAGGAAGTGACTTCTCTGGAATCAGTTGAGGCAGTGGGATGAGCACCCATCTCTTTCCGGACAGGCAGAGCAGCGATGCCCCCAGCTCTTCTCCCATCCCCTCCTGCCTCACTGCTGGCATCCCTTCTCTCTCCCCCAACCTTGCCTTCTGCAACTGGGAGAGAGGAGAAAAAGAAGGGGGAGAAAAAGGCAGTGAGAGAGAGAGGGAGGAAGCAGATCCAGGGCAGTAGCTGGCAGGAGGACAAGGAGCTCAGCAGGGGCGGCTGGCAGCCCGGGACACGCGGCCGCTGCCAGGGCCTTCTGGGCTGCGGGCATGTACGTGCGGTCAGCAACGTGCGAGCCAGTGTGTGCTGGGGCCGGAGGCACGCGGAGCTGCCCAGGCTGGCAGCCGGCCTGCCCGTCAGCTGAGGCTCCCTGCACGCAGCCCCGGCAGCTGGCAGGCACGGGATGGGTGACAGGCAGCTGACGGCTCACCCCCCGGAGCAGAGCAGCACGTGGATGTGCCACCAGCACATCCCCAGTGGCCCTGTGGCCGGGGCCATGCAGGGGATCACAAGCCCCCAAGCAGGCGGGTGTGCTTCTCTATCACACCATCCCACCTGCCGGGTTTGGCCTGAGGAAGAGACATGGTGACCTCTCCATCCCAGCACCACACACCTCCTCCTGCCGGCTCACGGGCGATGCCACGCTGCAGAGCATGCTGCTCTGCTCCCTTCTGCCACTGTCAGCAGTTTCTGAGCAGTTCCCAGCCCAGCACTGCTCCGTGCCCTTGAGGAGCCTGCAGAGCACTCAGGCTCCCTCCCTCCACTTGCACCCATGCAGCCTCAACTGTGCTCCAGCACCCCACTTTGAGAGCATCCTGCCCTGTTCCCACTTCTCACCCACCAACTAAGGAGCAAAACAATGTCACACAAAAACGTCACCCCAAAAGCACCCATGATTCATATTCCATGCCTAGACACAATGTCCTCTACATTCATATCAAACTCACATGAAAAGAAGAGGGGAAAGGGAAAGGGAAAGGGAAAGGGAAAGGGAAAGGGAAAGGGAAAGGGAAAGGGAAAGGGAAAGGGAAGGGTCAGACATAGTGGAGTATTTTATAAGACATGGTCTCTTCAAGTGCACTTCTGTGAATTAAGTCATGGGTCAGCTGGGAGTTAACCAAGACACAGTCTCCTTCTCCTCATCTCCTGGAAATGAATGAGGTTTCCAGCTGTTTTGGAGACCGGAGAGCTGTCTCCCAAGCTGGAGGTGTGCTGAACCCTTGAGTCAGCAGCAGTTGGTAACGGTTACACACTCATGGGTGACGCCACTAGGATAGGAAAGTCCCTGCAACATCAGGCACCAGACAATTGGCACGTAGTAACTTGGCTACCCAAATACATCCCTGATGCAACCAAGAATATACTGACACCACAACCAAGGTGTCTCTGCATCCCAGAGAGCACGTACTGCTTCAGCTCAGCAGGGACAGAGCCTGCAGCACCCTCCGTGGGTCACGGCTCTCGGCTGCATTTCCCTGCTGTCTGCACCTGTGTTTGCTCACTTTTGGGATACCCAAACCGTTCCAACTGGTCCTCACAGTAAAGCAGGCTCACTGAAATCCTCTGAGGAAGATGCTCACTCCGCAGCAAACAAACACTGGGGAAGTGGTAGCACATGGGGTTGTGGGGAGTGCCTGCTGCCTTTGCAGGGTATTGAGATGCTCCTGGGCAGCAGGTCACCTCCTTTGCTGAGTGTCACCTGCAGAACAGCCCAGCAGGGCACTGCCGCAAAGCCCCTGCTCTTTGTACAGGAAACATGGAAAAGGCTGTGTACCGGGAGAGGCGGATATTGGGGGGGGGGGGGCAGGAACACCAGCTTTTGAGCTCACATCAGTGGTGCTCCTAAATATTTATTCATTTCTCAGTTATTCACTGTAGCAGGCCACCAGCCAGCCTCTGGCTATGAGGGAGCAAAAGTGTTACAGAGCATTAAGCGTATAAGCAGGCCTGGCATGTAACAACTGCTGCATGAAGGCAGCACTTTTCATCTTCATGTCCTTACTGCAGGTTGCTAGCCCAGCCCCAGGCCCTTGGCTCTGCCCCCACCTCTCACTGCTGCCCCACAGCATGCCTGAAGGCCATTTAACACATTGAGTGCACAGCGGATTTGTTATTTATACTCCCATTCCTGGCAAAATATTAATGTTACAGGGCAGGAGGGGTAAGCCAAATAATAATGCAGGTTTCTTGAAGCAGATGAGTAATTACCCATCTATAAAACTGACGAAGCTAAGCTGGCAATGGGCTGCCATCACATTCCGTTAAACAAAGGAGACAAATGAGGCAGATCTAATCACATCCTTCATTCATCCCATCCTGCAAACTGTCTTTGCAGTGCTCAGTGAGGAACAGTGAGCCTTTCATCCAGGTGGCCTCAGCTGAGCAGCCAGATGGGTAGAGATGCAAAGTCAAAGCCCCTGGGTCCAAGTAACCCTAGAGAGCTCTCCAAATGGGGGGCTGTTCACTGCTGTGCTTCTAGTGACAAGGCATCTTGGCCTGTTGGCCAATGTATGGCAAAGCCCAACAAAAACCTGTTGGACTTCATTTCAGACCACTGTGCACAGCACTAGGGTGATGTGACAATCTCTTTGTCACCAAGGGGCCTTGCTCTCCTGAGCCGCTCTGCCCATGCCAGGTTCTGGCTGGCCACAGATAGATTTCCAGGCCCAAGCCCAGCGCACCTTGTTCAAACTGCTGAAGATTGGCACCACCAGCATTTTCTTCCTCAGCTTCTTCATTGTGAAGGGCATCACCAGGTGAGCTCAGAGCCTGTGCCAGCAGTGGCAGAGGAAGCACGAAGTTCTTACTCCCATTTACGAGAGCCTGTGGCATGCAGGCGAAGCTGGCCACTGCAGAGACTTGTTTCTGGTGTCTGTGGAGCAAATTCAGCAGGGCACTGCTGAGACAGGAAAGTATGACTGTGGAGAACCTGCCTTCTGTGTTGTCCAAAGTCTGTTCATTTGACATAGCCTTGGGTGGCATGGTTTAGTGGGATGTGTCCCTGTGCATGGCAGGGGGGTTGGAAGTAGATGATCTTAAGGTCCTTTCCAACCCTAACTATTCTATGATTCTATGACAGGTTTGTGCTTTCCACCATTTGCAGAAGAAAGGTGGGTTACACCAAGTAGATGTCAGAGGAGGTTCAGTTTTCCCTTTCTGACCCTGGAAACCAGTCAGACATAACTCTACTGGGAGCATTAAACCTAAAGGCAGATGAGGGAACCTGGGTCTCGATGACACCAAAAAGGAGAAGCAAAGATGTCAAGCTTATCAGTCCAGCCAGGTGACAAGGGCAGACCACCATCTGCTGTCAGCTTATGGTGGCTTCCCCTCCACCAGAGGCCCTTTAGCAGGCACAGCCCAGCAGTCCCAGTGCTGCTGGGAGGCTGCTGTTTGCCATAGGAAATGGGATCAGCAGCTTCTCTGACTGTGTCTATGTGCCATCACCTGCCTGGGCCTTTTCCCTGCTCTCCCCAGGGACCTGCAGCTCTGCCAAGGTTTTCCCTTCCCCAATCTCCTGGAACCCTCTGCCTGCACACCAACAATGATGTCCCCCCAGTGCCTCACTCTAGGCAATGGGGGCAACTGCTGAATCCCATAGCAGGGCAGCTGTGTTTCCACCCATGCTCCACCTACCCCTCGATTTCCTACCAGCACTGATCTGAACAGCAAGGGGAGAGCTGCCTGTGGGAATAACAGGGTGTATTAGACTGAGATTACTTACTGGGGCTGTCTGTCCAAAAGCATTGAAAGCTTCTTCTGTGTCAGCCCATGGTTGTCCCTCTGCTGCCAGTTTCGGGATGCTACACCTCTAAATTTACCGCTTCATCCCAGACTCACAAGCACAGTGAGGATACCCACGCATCTTCCCTGTCTCCTTCAGGGAAATAAGCAGCTCACTGGGGCAGAGGAACAAGAGGGTCCAAGAAGTAGCAGAAGCAGCAGCTGGGATGAGTAGAAAGCAGGGGTGAAAAGTGAAAGGAGTGATGGGATCACATAGAGGAAGGGGCAGAAGGAAGGAGCCAAGGTAAGGGATACACTGAAAGGACTGGAAGAGGTTGTGCAAAGGGAACTACAGGGGTTGTTTAAACTGAGAACTACCTGGGACAGAGACTGTCTCCATGGTTGCTCAGCCTCTAGGCCTGGATCCCAAAGGAGCAACAAATCAATAGAAGTGTGAACTCAAAACAGAGCTTAAAAGGGAGATGAATGGGTGAGAATTACCAACATCCGGAAAACAGAGACATCCAGACCCAGAAAGGCAAACACAGAAAGAAGCTGGAAATGCAAAAGCAGCCAGGTCTCTGCACTGAAATCCCTAACACAGGGAGGGAGCATGAAGTAAATGGTGGAGCCAAGCTGGCACACTGGGAAACAGCCTGGCCCTACTGAGTACTGCCAGTGCTGCTTCAGAGGAGCATAGCACTGGAGCAGTCCATTTGGGAAATGCTTCTCTGGAAATAGCCCACTTGGTAGTGAGATCATTCATCCTTCTTAGCTGGAAACCTGACCCTGCTGCCAAACTTATTTTCCAGACTAGAAGCTGATGTTCATGGAAAACTTTGGCCCCGAGGTGCAGAGAGATCCTGAGCTTGTCGATGCCATGGCTCAAAACCTCTGCAGGCTGCACAGTGATCTCGGAAGTCTCCCTGGCCTTGTTACAGCCTGGCTCAGGTCTAGGCTGGGGAAGAGGAGCACAGCCAGTGTGATGCTCCACACACCTTGACCAGCTCCCAGGCAGCCCATGGGCTGGCTAGCCTTGGGTGTGCACGGAGTGCTCATTGGATGGCCTTCAAACTGATCTTACAGGGGCCAAAACCAGGCAATAAGTGGCAAGGGTGTAAAAGGGCTAAAATATCTGGTTTGATATTAGGCCTCCTGGTTGCTGTTAATGGGAGTTAATTCCTCCTGGTTCTCTGGCAGCAGGAGGGGGCATGTTTCTGGAAGCCTTTTCTGGCTCCAAGGATCACATGAATGAGTGGATGTCAAGCACTTTCAGTCATGGCTTTTGTCACGGAGTCATGACTCCGCCAAACCACCATCTAAACTCCGAGGTTTTGGGTGACTCCTACCGCGCCATGCCAGGGATGTGAGCCATTGCATCGGCAGGGCACCCCCCAGCTCTGCAGTACCTGCCATCCACGATGCTTCAGCTGCATTTCCATAAGCAGATGGCCCCAATCCAAAGAAAACAGCAGCACCAAGCCATGCCATTGCAAGCGTCTGCAGGAAAGCCAGGCCTGCCATGGGCAAGCAGCCTTCATGGAGCTCAAGGGGAAGCCCTGTGCCTAGTATGTGTCGTGGCACCCAGATAATACTTGTGTGCAGCTGGCAGGTCCTCACCTGGTATTTGAGTGCGTGGTCAAGGTGTGAATTATACCCTGTTTCAGGCACACTCGGGTGGAGTGCTTGAGGGATAGCCAGGGCTGCAGACATGTCCCCTGCCTCCAGCCTTGCTTGCAGACAAGCTCCTGCAAAGTTTTGCCCTTCCTGCCTTGCCCCCTCTGCAAAAAGCACTGGTCTGGGGGAATTAAGGCAACACTAGAAGCCTCCAGCCACTCTGTTGTCAGGCACCCCAGGGGAACCAAGGGATGATGCTCCTGAGGAGCTGAATTTGCAGAGTCAGGAGCACCCCACTTGGGAGGCTGGAGGGAACTGAAATCCCAGGTGTCCGGATGGAAGGGTAGCCCACGGGGGCGAGAGTCCGAGCTCCCACCAGCAATGAATAACCATTATCCAGGCTGCCTACAAAGGCCGATGCCTGTGGGCAGACGTGATTGCAGGCACAGCCTCGGCTCCTTTGCTTGTGGGAACCGACGGAAACCCTCCCGGTTTCCCTTGGGTTCAGCTCAGCTACGTCGGGAGATTTGCATTGGCAGCGGGGCGCCCGCCCCTTGCCCGTATGCTGCCAGCGTCCTCCGGTGCCGGCAGCCTTTCCCCTCGGTGAACTTTTTGTCTCCCGTGTGAAAGAGAAGCGTTTTTCAAAGGGATCATTTACACATTGGCATCTTAATTAGAAGTGGGCAAACGGCACGAGGAGCCGTACCTTTTGGTTGGAAGCACACCTCTGCCATTGCTCCTCTCTTGCCTATAGGCACCCTAGCCTATAGGTCCAGTGTGTGCCTGTGTGTTGTGTGGGTGTCTAGCAGGCCCTTTGCTTTGTTGCAGAGTCGTGTCCTGCGCTGAAGTGACTCTTTGTTACTACTGTAGCTCAGCACCAGGTCCCTGGGAACCTCAGCTGGCCAAGCCCCTTGATCCAGCCTGGCAGCCTGCAGCATGCCCACAGCATGCCCAAAGCCCCCCACTGCCCCCAGCCCAGCTGCGTGTTATGCACGGCTGGGTCAATGCCCCCTTCATCCCCTATCCCAGCCTCCTGTGGCTCTCCCAGCCCTGCGACCCTGCCCCCTTGCTGCCCCCTCGCTCCTGACCCTGCTGTCACCTATGGCTGTAACAGCTATTCAGTCTATATCCATTTCTAAATGAAGAATCCTCTGTGAAGCAGCAGAAAAGCCCCGGTTGTACAGTGCAAGGGGAGTGAAAAGGGAAGGCTGTTAACACCTCTTGGAAAGGGGCCGGCATTTGACAACAAACACGGCCAAGTTTCAAGCTCCTTGCTAATTAGTCTATTAGCTATATGAGCAGAGAAAGCCTTTCACCATCCAGCGCCGCTCGGCTCTCGCTCTTCAGCCCTGTCACCTCAGGAATCCCCTGCCCCGTCTCCGTGGCGCGGTGCTACGTAGGCATCACACCAGCGGCTGCCTGGCCATTCGCCTGCGCCTGGACGGGGGAGCCAGCCGGAGATGGTTCCTTGCCGCTGATTTTCTCTGAGGGACAAAAGCTGCTTAAAGAAAAGGGAGCCAAAGCCCCAGGTGCTGCTGGGATGCTGTGCTGGGGGAGGAGGGGGCACCCTGCACTATCCCACAGAGCCATGTGCCAGCGGGATGGACATGACCCAGCATGATGGTGACGGCAGGAGCCGCAGGAACAGCCCTATGAAGAAGGTTTTGGCAACGACCTGTCCCCCTGCAAAGCCCCTCAACTCCCAGGCATGCTTGAATGCCAGAGGAGCTAAGGAAGAGGTGGCACCTTTGAACAGGGAGCAGGCAAAACCATTGCTGTTCCCCCCAGCTCACAAACACGCACATCTCTGCACCCCCACCCTTGTAGCACCTTTCTGGCAACCTGGCCGGCCAACCCAGCGGAGAGAGGCTCCCAGTGCTTCAGCAGTAGCTGTAGAAGCATCTGTCTGTCAGCCCACCCATCCTTCCATCCATGTGTCCATCTGTCCAACCTAGGGAATGGGTTAAACAGCCCGTGCCCCACCCCTAGAGGCCAGCCTGGGCTTCCAGGCATGGAAGGGAGAGGCTTACATCTGGGGCTCATTACTAGGCAGCCATAAAGAGGGTGGAGGCGCTTCCTCCCACACTGATCAGAAGAGCTGTGCAACTGTGTGCCCTGAAGCCAAGGGATGAGGTCCAGGGCTTGTTTACCACCTTCTGTGAAACAGCGGAGTTCTGTCCATGCCAAGGAGAAACACAGCTGGTCCCACCAAGAAGTGGTCTGTTGTGTGCTTCCCCAAAGTGAGGAGACCACTTGATGACCACCCAGTCTGCTTCGGTTGACTTCTCCAAGTCAGGAGTGCCTGATCTGGCTGGCCTGGGTTGGGATATTTGTTAATTTGATATTTCTCCCCACCAGGAGACAAGAGGAGATACCGTGTTCTCTAATCTTCTACTGAGGGTCTCCTGCTCATAGAGCCTGTCGACAAGCCATGGGAATAGATACATCTCTGCTGCCTGAGAACAAGGAGCTGCAGCAGCAAAAGGTCCAATTCACCCCTGCCCTGTGCAGGACCCTCAGCAATCAAGGGAAAAGAAGAGGCAGCCTTTCTCAGTTGGCCACAGTGCACTGAGAGATAGACACCAAAATCTGCAGACACTGAGCTCTTGCCACTCAGACTGTCCAAAAATCTTGGAGATCTTGGAGAAATTTAGCAAAATCCTAAAGGATGTACTAATAGCAGAGGATCTAAGCAGCTGCCATTTTGTCTAGGGGATGGTGCGTTGCCTAGTCAGCAACAGATGAATGGAAACCCATGCACAAAGGGATGCAAAAAGCACGGCCTTTTCCCTTGGAATGACAGGGGTCTCCACATGAAAAATGAATGACTCGCTCTCCAGATCACCACGATCAGAAGTGGAGGGGAGGAGGTCATGTTACTCCTCCAGATTCAGCCCCTGGAACAAACTTTCCAGATACCAAAATGAGATGTTATGAGATGTTTGGCTGATGTGGCTGGTCTCCCTGCTTTACACCATTCAGCAACAAAGCGGCGCTGGCTGGTAGGAATCAATACTGTAGATGCAATCCCCAGTGAAAGATGGGAATGTCTGTAGGGCCTGTTGTAGCTTGTGAGGGTTGCTGGGATGGTTGTGTACTTCTTCATCCAGCAGAACTGAACAAACTGCTGGGCGGTTTCATCTTGGCTGAGCAGGACAGCCAAAGAGGGTACTTTCCAATATCTGAGCCGTCTTATCCGTTGTGACCCCTTTCTCCTCACTTCCAAGCACAGGGGATTTTGTACTTGCTGCAGGATGGCCTTATTAAATGGTCTTGAGCTACAATATAATGTCTTAGAGGAAGCTATTCCCCTTGGTTTCGTCCTGCATTGTTACACAGGGGCAATTCAGCCAAGGAGTTTGGAAGAACTGTTTATTAATGGGTCATGAGATCACTGAGGTCACTCATCTGTGAAATCACCAAGGACCAGAAAACATCATTTGCCTCAGGTCCTTGAAAATCATATAAACCTGTGGGGAATGTCTCTGCTCCAGCCCTCATCTGCTCTTGACAGATGTTTATACAACAGTGGCCTCTCTCGTCTCAGTGTTGTAATCCAGGCAACGGTCAGCCCTTTCATTGCCAATGCCTCCTTCAGTGCGTGCGGTGGGTTGGCTTCGCATTGTCAGTGAGGCTTAGGGTCTAATTTTTCCATGCAGCCTCCACCCAGCCTCTGTGAACATGCTCACCCCCTGGCAGAGGCACTCATTCGCTTGCGCCAACCTTTACAGAGCATCTTGAGTTTGAAGGGGCAGTCTGTATGCCTCAGCATGAGGCTGAACCAGCACAGTTATAAGAGGATTTCCCATACAGACTATGGCACCAGGTCTGCTCTGAACAGCCTTCTGACGAAGTTTGGTACATCTCTGATAGTCTCCTTTAGGTTCTCTTTCCCACGGAGACCGTGAAGGACCCTCCAGCTTCAGTGTGCTCTCCTCCTGAAGGACTGCTGCAAAGTCTAGTGAATAATAGGCCCTCTTTTTTCTGCCATCAGGGAAGCTCATTCAAGGACTGATATTTACTCCACGCTTGCAGCTTGCCCTGGGTTAGTGGTTCAATTTCAGCCACAACAAAGGGTAGGCTTCATCCATCACTTATCTAAATCTTTACTTGTTAGCTAGCCAGCACCAGATGAGAGACCCATTCAGGAAGACTTCTCTTCTGATTCTTGCAGACAGGAATGATGTAATGAGCCTTTCTGATTGATTCCCAGTTCTATGGAGTTAGGAGCCTCTGTGGTGCAACTAAACCACTGCATTTACCAGCAAAGAGGTGGTAGCAGCCTGCTGTCCTCTGTCCACTGAAGGGTAGAGTTGTCTGAAGAGTGGATTAAGCTTCATCTGCACAACTGACGGCTTGCTGGTGTTGTGCCGTGTATCCTGCAAGGCTGTCCACTTTTTGGAACAGGGAATATAGTGTGGTGCCTACACAACTGGCAATGTGAGGAGAATTGCTGTTCACCGATCTTCAGCGATGCCCTTACTGTCAGCCTGCAAAGACCAACTCACTCCTGGAACTGCACTGCTGTGCCTGACCACGTAACGATGTATGACCAAAAGCAGGGCACCTAAGACATTATCTAGATGTACCTCTGCCAAGGAGGGGTACCGCTATCTAACCACAGGTATTTGTAATGCCTTGGGTTTGGAGATTTCTTGAGAAGGAGATTGTGTGGTCTTTACAAGGTGCTCTGTCTGAAGAGCACAGGAGCCCTTAAGGGCTTAAGGAGCTGCAAAGTTTTTCTGGATGCCTAACCTTATGTTTTGTGAAGATGGAGAACAATCCATGCTGTTCCTTTTTCAGACACTTTTTACAAATCTGAAGGTTGTCATGTGTTTCCTTTCCTCCTCTCCTAAGCAGGCTAAACAAATGCAGTTCTTTCAGCCTTTACTTATAAATCATGGTTACTAGGCTGCTGATCATCTTCCATGGATTCAAGTGGGTATAAGCCTTTCTTGATCTGCATTGCTCAAAACTGGATCTATCCAGGAAGTCTGAGGCATTCCTAATGCTGAATGAAGTAGAACAATTGCAGCACTCATGGTGCTGGTGGCACTCTTGTTTATATAGCCTAGTAGGGACGTTTGTTTTTCTTCACATCTGTGCGATGTCAAGTCACTCACTAATGACACCCATCATCACAATGATACCCACATCCTTTTCTGAAGCTCTTGTTGCATCCTTCTATATTCATATAGCAAATTAGCCTGCTGTGGCTTGGATTTTCCCTTATGAATTGCATCCTATTTATATCCATTTCACCAATGTCACAATCTGCCTGAACAACCCTCCTGATCTCCAGAGTGCCTGCAACAACCATGTGTCAAATCAGCAGCAGCAAATGTAATGCATCTTTGAAAACAATACCCAGGCTGATCATGCGAGTAGCTCACAGCATGGGGGCCACGACACATCTTCTTCATCACCTGCAGCCTTGCCCTCCAACCCTATTGTAGAAGGAAATCAGGCTGTTACCAAATCCATGTGGCTCTCACTTCTCACCTTGCGATCCTGATCAGTCTTACAAATAGGACATCTGCTCCAGGGTCCTTGTCAACACTGAAGGCAGACTGGCAGGGCTGCTGTCATGTGGCTACATTTCCTTTACTCCTCTAAGAACAGGTACTACCCCTCTGTCTTTTTTCCCTAAGCATCTGGAACCTCACCCCTTCTTCATAAGATAATTGCTTCCACATTTAAGACTCTTTCAGCCAGGATTTCAGCAGCTAATCTGAAAGAAAGGGAGAGACTCATCTGAGGTCACCAGCAAAAGGATGAGGGAAGTGATGACTGCAGGTGCGAGTCCAGCATCTCCTGCAACGCAAGGAGAGTGCATGAGCCTGCAGACAGCATCCCACAGCATCTGGCCTGCTTACATAGCAAGGAGCTTTAGTTAACATCAGGAGGATGGCCAACGAAGGGAAATGTTACAATTGCACCACACAGCTCTGTTGACTCAAAAGGAAGAGTTAGCTTCAAAGCAACAGAAGCTCCACGTAGCCAGGCTCACGTAGTCCAGCCAGCTGCACAATGAGGCATTTCAGCGGAGGGCTGGGAGGCTGCTGGATGGATGCACAACATTCACACGGGGCAGATAGCGGCTCTCGCTAGGCAGCTGGCAAACAGGCAGCTCCTGGGAGCCAGAGAGCGCCCTGAGAAAGGGGCAGGCAGAGGGAGAAACAAAGGCTGCCGGGAGGCTGCGGGTGTGATGCTGACATCCTCTCCATCAGGCAGGAGCTGGCAGCTGCCTCTGGGTACCGGGGAAGAGACAGGGGATGAACAGGCCGCCGAGTTCCCAGGCCCCTTGGGGGCTGTGACAGCAGCCACACAAAGTGCAGTTCTGTGCATCAGTGAAGGGGGCTGCCCAGCGTTGTCCCCACCACCTCACTTGCCCCATTTTCTATTTCTTTTCCCAGACAGGAGTGGCCCAATTCTCTGATGAACCCTTTTGCCTTGCCCTTACCTTTAGCCATGAATGAATTTATTCTTTGCCCTGCTTTGTGGTCCAGCAGTTTTCCCAAATGGGCAGTGAGAAAGGCAGGCGGGGGGAATGCTACACCCAGTACTCAGTCCCTTCTCTCCTGTTTGCTGCAGAGGCAGGCAGCCCTGCACACCATTAATTACAGGGGACGGAAATGCTCCGTGCCCAATATCCGGTGGGGCTGAGTGATGACAGCCCACTAATCATTTCCAGAATTTGTGATTGGAATTAAAGGGACGGGTTTTCTTTCGGTGAGTATGGTCAGGGCAGCTGGGGGAAAGGAATGGCTCTTGTTCAGGCAGGGAAGAGTTGAAGCTGTGCAGAATATTAGTGCGCTGCTGGAGAAATTCAAGCACTGGCCAGCTGAGAAGTGATTAATGAGCCTATGAGGCAGCCATAGATGCCCTGTGGTATATCTCATGATAGTTACAGCTTTGTGGGACAGCAACTTTCCTGCCATCCATCACACCTAGAACCTCCACTTCCAGCATCCATGTGGTCCTTCCCCACCTTCCTTACAGTCCTGGAAGAGAACAGGTCCTGCCTCCACTCTGCCAGCCCTACCAGGTGATCAACACTGCCTGCATGCCTGCTTTCCCAACAAGCACCTGCATGCTCCCTCCCTTCTCACCCACTTGTGCCTGGGAGAGGCTTCCCACACACCTCTTCCAAACCACTTTCTTTACCATGGTGCTTGAGAGCGTAGGAAGCTCAGCCACTTGCTTTATCCCAGCTGTGGACTGGCCACTGGATTCCCTGGTCCCCAGTGGCTGGTGGTGGGGGCTGCTCCTTGGCTACCTGCTCTGGGAGACATTCATCCTTGGAAAGGGACCATCTTTCGTAGTTTTGTGTCTCAGCAGGACCCAGCAGCACCCCAGGGACTCTGCTTGCAGTAGGAGTGCTTCATCAAAAATGGCCCCATCAGCTCCCCCACTCCAGACACAAGGTGTGAGCCATGGTGCAGGACACCAAAGGCAACAAACCCCTTTATTATTATTTATGTCACCAAGAGATGAGCACTCCAGAAGAGAAGCAAGCCTGTGCTTGCTGACCTGGCTCACTGGCCTGAAGCCTCTTATCCAAAAGCAGCCCTGAGACAGCCTCTGAGATGCTTCCCTTTCTAAGCACAGGCAAGAACTCTTTTCTCCTGGGAACAAGGCTCTGGTCCATTTTCCTTCATGCCCCTTTTAGAGCTTTCTCACATCTTTGCCTGAAGCTAAAGATCTGCTCTACCAGGCAAGGAAGACCCCTGTGGTCTTCCCGTACATCTCTGCCCTGGGCCCCAGCTATGACACTCTTCTGAAGGGAGGCTTTGGGCAAAGTCCTATAGAGATTGAGTTGGCAAGAGCTGTGAAGAGGGAAGCCAGCGAGAGGGTGGGACGCCTGGAGGGCCGCAAAGAAACTTTTAATTGTGTCAGAGGAAGAAGAGATTGGGCTGCGGAATGGAAATTAATAAGCTGTCTGCAGGGCATGTGCAGAACACGCTGGGAGCCTGCTGGAGCTGGGCAGCCAGCTCCTGCAAGAGGGACATCATATGTAATACCCTTGCATCGGCACTATGCAAGGAGCTCTGGCAGCAAGCCCAAAGCCATCCGCATTTTGGGATGAGCCTCACTGCCTAACTTCCAGATAAGCATTTTACAGAGATTACTTGCTCCCAATTTCAAACCACTGCATATGTGATGTTTCCAAGCTTCAGGTGGCCACTTTTTTACAACTGCTGCAGGCAGGGGTCGGACATCCTTTATCAGAGGTCATCAGTGTGGGAAACTCCTTCCCTGCCTAGCCTGCCAAATGAGGGGTTGACAGCCTTCTGCAGACCCCATCTGCCAAAGCAGGGTGGGGAGCAGAGAGCTTGGGATGAAATCTCAGCCTGGGGGTCCCTTACGCCAGTTTGCAGCCTCAGAACTGAGCTCAGTGCCCGGCAGGGATCCACCTTATGAGCCATTGCTGTTTGATGTGAAATCTCCATCCAGAGCCCAAGGATTGAGATAGATACAATTAACAGATTTGATGAAATAACCAAGATAATAGAAGGTGTCTGATGGATGCCAGGACAAGCCCTGCCCAGGATCATGCCAACACACATTTTGGAGTACAAACATGCATCAGGAGTGGGAATTAATTACCCAGGCTTGCTTATCACCGCTCTCCCTCCCTGCCTCTCACACCCCACCCCAGTGCCAGGCTGCACGTACAGTGGCAGAGCTCTGACTAAGGCTTGCCTAGGGATCACAGGCAGCATGCTCCCATCAACACAACCCCAGCTGTCTCCAGTCCTGCTGGGCTGGGTGCTCCCACCCCAGCCTGGCAGGCAGGGCAGAGCCCAGGGGCAAGCTAGGAAAGAAGGTGGCAGTCTGCGCCCCTGAGACCTGAACCAAGTTGGTGCCAGCACCTTGCAGGCCACCATCAGGATTGAAGCTCTCTGGCTAATGAGACTGAGCAGAGCTGGGGGATGCTGGGTCCTGGTGAGCTTCCAGGAGGAGGATAGTAGTTGCTGAAGACCTAGGTGACTGTGGGATCTCATGGGGTGATGTGGGGGAGATCAGACTTTCTCATTTGGAGAGCAAAGCAAAGAGGGACCCCAGGGATAGAGCAGTGGCATTGGGACAGGCCTGCAGGGCATACTGAGGGACAGGGATGCTTGGGAAACAGGGTGGTTTGCTCTGCCCCAACTGGCAGGGCCACACTGAGGGAAGCTTCCTCTCTCCAAACCTTCAGTCCCACTTCAGCACATCCCTGAATGCACAGCAGAGCTGGCATGTGAGTGCCTGAACAGGACGGTGCGCCTGCAGCAGTGGAAGTGGTGAGAGGTGGGGGAAGCCAGACCTCCCAGTGCAGGGTGCCTCCCCCGGGCTAGCCCCATCTCCTGGGCCCTCCCCTGACTCCTGATGGGCTGCATCTCCCATCACCCCACAGTTGCCTCTTCCACCATTGGCCACCAAAAGCCGGGTCCATCAATGTTGGATCAGCCCATCCCAGGTTGATCCATCCAGGGATGCTAGTTAGGAGCTGGAAACAAAGAAAACCCCCTACCACTGCCCAGAGATCCCACACACTCTGAGAGCAAAATCCCTCTGGCTTGTGAGATGTGCCACTTTTGCAGCTTGTTTGCAGACAGCACCCTGTGTTCACCCTCCTAGCACCTCACTAAGGGCTCAGGTCAGTACGGAAACAATGAGAAGGTGCTATATCAGCAATGCCTTCTGGCTAAAAAGCCCCACAGCTTTCTGAAACCTCACGCTCTGCATGCCTACAAACTTCTGTGGGCCCTGGCCGTGCTGGGACTGCAGCTTGCAGAAGAAGGGGGCTCAGATCTTTGGGAGAACTTGGACACTGTCTCTCACTTGAGATACAAAAGGCCAGGCTTGGATGTAGGATACTCTAAGGAAGAGAGAAAGCTTGTAACCAGCTCAGGGAGAGAAGTTTGTGGGAGGACAGGGAGCATGCTCTGCAAATGGCACATCGCAAGGTCTGCACGCACACAGCAATTCCTGTGTGCAATGAGCTCTTGGAGCAGCGGCAGGAAAGGGATTCAAACATGAGTCAGATGGGTGCTTTCTTAGAGGAAGGAAACGCTCCAGCAGACAAACACCAGACAGTCAGGTGGAGAGAAAGGCCAACAGCTCCTCTCCCAAAATGCTGCTCTGACCCTTGCGTATCGCAGGTTCTAGCAAGAGGAACCAGAAGCAGCACCTGGGGGAAGGGTGAAGGGTGAAGATTTGCCCAGCTCAGATCTACAGAAATGGGGAGCTCCTTGACAATGTTGGTTAATAAAGCTTAGCAGCAGCACAGGCACTCACCTTATGAACATGTCCTAAAATACCCTGCCCACCATGTGCCCCTTGCCCTCCAGTGATGTCAGCCTGGACAGTGTGTGATACACAGTATGGAGACAAGGCACAGGGACTGAGACAAGCTGGTGAACTGCCTGATGCAAAAATTACCCCTTCTCCCCGCTCCATGCAAGAATTTACAAATTTTTTGACTCCATTGGTATCTCCCTCAAACACACAAAAGGGTAATTACTGATGGAGAGGATGAACTCTTGGGCTCATAGGATGTTTGTACCACAGAGCATATGTGCTGTCCTTGCAAATAGCACAGCATGTTGTGAAGGACTCTCTACCTGTCCCAAAGGATGTATCCAACCTGGCATTAAATCCAGCTGGCTTGAGTGCCAAGAGCAACAAAGCTCTGGTCCCACAGACTTCAATATGAGTCATTTACCCCCTACACGGAATCTGGATCATGTCCTCGTGGTGACTAACTATTTGCACTGCTAGCTCAGAGGTGTCTGTATATGTTCTATACCTACCTAGCTGCTGCCCTTCCCTAAAGCAAAGTCATCACATACACATAAACAGCCCTTGGGCTCTACCAGCAGTACCTTGCACAGGTCCCACTCCTTCACAGTGGCTCCTTCACAGTGTCCTTACCCTGGCTGAGGGGCAGCGTAGCTGTGCTGTGGATGCTCTCCCTTCCCTAGTGCTGCAGCCAGTCTGTGGGGACACTGACTGTCCTAAGACAACGATGATGGCAGAAGTCCTCATAACACAGCCCACAGCTGATGCTAACCTGGTTGCCACACTCATTTGTGACCTCTAAAGCCTATCTTTTCTGAGTCCCTGGCATTCTGTTTTCCTTGTCAGGGCAGACTACACCAAATGTTGGGTATTTAAAGAGACCCTGCCTCACTACAAGGTTTCCTTGACCATCCCAGTCCCACCAGCTGACAGGCATCTCACACACATCAATATGCACAAGTGTATTTGTGTTCTGGCCCCAGGTCATGAGGAGGATAAGCAAAGGGCTCTTCAGGGTTTGCCTGGTTGGTTACCAGGTCACCCTGCTTGGTTACCAGGAAATAATATTCCATTGAAAAAGAGAGGGAATAAGCACCCCTGTGTCCCTTCTGGGAGCAAACCAATCCCAAAGGCACTGACCAGAATGGAGGGGAGAGACACAGAGACCCCCACAGCTCTTCCCACTGGGAGAGAAGCAGCACAAGAAATCTAAGCCAAGCCATGGCTCCCAAAAACCTGCTTCTTCCCCTCTGCTTCCCAATACCCCACCAATGCCCCCACTCCCTCCCGCTCTGCTGCTGCTGGGTCAGTCTGGCTGTGCTCGCAGTGTGATTCAGTCATTTCCTGACATGCAGCACTGCGCAGGATGACCAGGAGCAGATGTACACGAACGGGGAAGAGTGGGAGATCTAACACCGTGTCTAACAGCACGCTGACAGCGTGTCGGGCAAGGGAAGGGAAAAAAAAAGGAAAGAGAAGGAGAGGAGGGGAAAAAAAACGAAGCCAACCCACACACGTCTCAATACTTTCCATGTGCTGCGCTGAGAAGGAAATCGCCTCCATTTGCTACGTGCAAAGCTGGGTGTCTGCACAGCAGGCCAGGAAGAGAAGGGAGCCTGTTTCCCAGGTGGGGAGGAGGGCCTGCTGAAGCGTGCACAGAAGGGAGGAAGGTGGCCCCCATACCCATGAAGGAGCGGGATGGCAGGATGGGGCGAGGGGCTGAGCTGCAGGTAGCGGGGGAAATGCCGCAGGTCGAGGCTGTGTTGGAGGATCACGCTGGGAGCAGCGCCAGGTTAGGAGCTGCCTGGATTTCCCCATCTCCAGCCTGCAGAACAGGGCAGGAAATCACTGCGGGAGATTAGCTCTTTATCCAGCACCCCCTCTGGCTTCTTGAGCCGGGGTGCCCCCTTCCATGGGATACAGTGATAGCAGAGGATGCAGCCCTGGAAGGCAACTGTAGCCCCCACTGGGAGTTTGAGGGCTTATCCTGTGGAGACACCCAGCATCCCTCTCTGGAGCCAAGCATCTTAGAGGATGGGGTCCCCTCTTTCCAACCACTCCTCCCCACTGTCACCATCCCCACCAGCACAGCAGCTACCCCTGCTTCGCACACACACTTGTTCCCAGGCTAATGCCATGCATTTCATGCTCCTCACCCTACCCTACAGCACAGCAAGAGATGCTGCAAGCAGTCAAAACATACTCCTCCTTGCCTGCACCCAGGACTGGGGTGGGGCCACCCCATTCATCAGCCCTGCCACAAGGTTACCTCCTGACACCCAGACCAGGAGGCAAAGTCCGTGACTAGAGGTCTGCCACAATCATCCTTGGTCTTTTCAAGCCAGGGAAATTTCATGGACTACAAGATGAGTAAGGTTAGGGTGGGGATGAGGCTTAGCCTGGGCATAGGATGGACATCTCACTGGGAGACTCTCACGTCCAATGTGTTTCTCCAGCTGTGAGAACCACCAGAAAGACTGGGAAAATACTTTCTGCTGTCTGTAGCATCCACCTCACCTCTAAACTGTGAAAGTCAGCCTGGTTCCTCTCCAGGCTGCTTAAACACCGGCCCAGAGCCCTGAGCACCTTCCTCATGGCATCTGCAGGCTCACAGCTGCTGAGGAAGTTATGGTCCTTCCAGACCTTCACTGGGAAGCCACAGCTCTGTCCCGATTTGACCCAGATCCCATGGGCCTTGTCTAATGTCATTTGCACAGGTGTCCCACAGGTGGGGAACCCTTGGAGCCCACAGATCTGCATCTATGTCAGTGAAAGCACAGTTAAGTTTTCAGCCACTGCTGTTCCCTGGGAAACAACAGGATTAACCGGGCCAAGCAATGGGAAATCCAAATAGCCCTTCAGAAACTGGGTCTGCTACAGGGAAGGCTGGGGAGGGGAGACAGTACTTTGAAGGCTGTGGAATCTTCATCAAATCCATCCACCATAAAACACAGGGAAGAAAGTGTGCAGCACAACCCATACAATTTTGGCTCATCCACCCCTTTTCCCATTGTCCTGCGCATCCTCAGAAGACCCATTTCAGGTTTTTGTGGGGCACACTGGGGTTCAGATCACCTGGCAAAGCCTTCTGTGATATACAAAGGAAAGCTTCAGATTGACACAGCCAAGTCTCCAAAACCCCAGTGAAGAGAATGGCACTCAAGCTCCCAAAAATGTCCCCTAGCTCACCTCCTGACCCACAAGCTCCTCTGAGGATTATGACCTTTGCAGGATGACACAGGAATCAGGATCCTGGGCAGTCCACACTGAGGCCCTCCCCAACCTCTTGCAAAGAGCAGAACTTACCTCCAAACACTTCCTGAGACATGGGATTCTCCTCATTGGGATGTCTTATGGTTCCCCTGCAAAGTGCCATTGCTGGAGACCTCCTGTGCACCTACTGCAATGAAGAAGGCTGTTGGGCACAAGGTGATGAGGCTGTGTGTCCTAGCTCTGCAGCTGACAGCCAGCTCCCACTAGAGGGGCTGTCCAGCTCTGTATTTACCACCTCTGTGCTCTATGGGCCATATGCTGTGGTCAAGAGCTGATGGTGCCCACTGAGGAAGGTGCAGTCCATGTTCCTGCGGGATGGGTGACCCCTCACCATATGGAGAGAGTGGAAGCAGCCCCAGAAGCAGAACTGGGTGCAAAGGCATAAGACAGTGGCTTGGTTTTTCTTAGGAACCAGTGTGGTGCTCAGAGAAGCTAGCGGCCCCCAAGAAAAGCAGGAGGACTTCCAGCAGGGACCCCAGTTCATCTTGGTGTTGGGTGGCAGCATCTTCTGCTTGCTGATGGTGAAGGCACAGTGGGGATGATAGCACACCACGCTGCCCAGGGGGAAAAGAACTCTGAAAGTGGATATCCTCTTTTACTATGCATCTCCCCCTGTGTTGGTTTATGGATTTACTTTTCATTTTCCCTCCCTCCTTCTCTTCCTTCTTTCCCCCTAATCCATGAACAAGACTCTCAGAGCTAGAAGACAGGCGCAAAGCAGCACAGCTGCACACTCCATCAGCCGCGCGCTGGCAGGCAGGCACACACAGCTGGAGAGGGGAGCGTGCTCTCACACACACAAAGCAGCACCAAATGGAGCGCATGGATGAAGGCCAGCCAAGGACAGTGACTCACACATCCCAGCCTCCATCAGCTCGACACTGAGGAACATCAGCAGATGACCGAGGCTGGCCAGAGGTACTGCAATGCTGGAGCCATGCTGGGCACCCACCGACCACCCAAGTGAAGGGTGGGTAAACTTTCCTGATCTCAGAGGCTGCTCAACACGTCTTGGTGGCAGACAGATGTAAAGCTCTACGTTATATTCTATTGATCTGAGTCTAAACATTTATTTCTTCATCCAGGTCTTGACAAGTTCTTCCTCCCTCCTCCTTTGTCAAAAGTGTTCATACCATCAGTGGCAAGAGGTGCCTAAACTGGAGAGAGTGCCTGGTACACAGACCTGGCATATGGGCAGAAGAGCACCAAGATGTGGAGATCCCTTCACATGGCAGAGCTGGAATGCAAGGAGACTGTTGTAAAAGTGCAGCTGCCACACTAGAGCCCTTGCTCTTGGGGTATTCTCTCCCTTCCCTTAAACACAGTAGGGTATGCAATAGCTACCAGATTCTCCTTGCTCAGAGGCTACTTGGTGTCCCAGTGAGAAAAAAATTGCTTACAGGAGACTGGCAGCACTGCGGAACTGGCAACTCTGAGGAGATATGACACCTTTGCAAGGGGCAGTGCTGCTCCCCAGCCCTGCCTGCACCCGCTGCAGCACCACTATGGCTGGGCGAGCTTCTCACCTTCTTCACCATTCCAGGCCACAGCAGCAGTGCAGGAGAGAGAGGAGGGAACAGGGCCCTGTGCTGGTGCAGCAGCCATACCCACCTCTCAGTGCACAGTGCTGCAGTGAGCGGTGATAACCAGGGCCTTCAGGCTTCTTCCATCCTTTTTAATGCCACCACCGCTGCAGTGTAGCTGTATGCCATTTGCTGTGGCCCGGCTATACATCCCAATGATGGTCTCCTTGCAGTACAAGTTCCTCTCAGTCCTGGGCAGCATCACTTTTATTTGGGATGCTGACTCCCCAGCTTGACAGTATGCAGACACACTGCAGAGCACCAGAAGGGAGGCTGGTGAACCACCACTTCATCACACTGCAGAAAAATGGGAGAGGACACTGCACAGACCTGAGCAGTGGTACAGCCTCACCCAGCCCTGCCTGCCCCTGGAGCACTCATCTTCTGTGATTTCTTCTTGCACAGCTGCACTTCCCACACATCAGTCTGATGTCTGACTCCCCTCTCTCCTCCCCGCCTCGCTCTGCTGTGAGGACCACACAGCCGCTTCCCGATGCAGGATATGTTGCAGGGTACACCACCAGTCAGATCTGTCATGAGGTATAAGTCTGAGATAGCTGGAAAGCACTGGTATAAGCTGACCAACCCTCCTGTGCTTAAGCAACCATACCTTATCCTCCCCAAGCTCCATCTCCAAACCAAAGCTGGAGCCTGGGTACCACTCGCAGGTTAAAGACTGGGCACTGCCATTATAACCTGGGGAAAAAAGAAAGTGAAGACAGGAAAATAAAAAGGATGCTTTAGGGCTTTCTTATACTTCCTTCACCCCAACCAAACATGATATGGCCACTTCAGCAGCTCTGTGAAAGCACAGATACAAAAAAACAAGCATTGTACATAAGTGCACTCCTGCCAAGTGTTATGAACATGCTGTCACTCTTCCAAACCAAGCACCAGTTTTCAGCCGGTTTTGACTTGGCCATACTTAAACTGTTTGAGTTGAACTTTGTCTTGCTGGTTGGTCGCCTAATACTGAACTATCTATACAAATATAGATATAAAATATATATCTTCAGCCAAAATGTTTCATCTGCTTCCAAGAATATTGTAAGGGGAAATACTTTGGTTTCTCCTGCTTTTGTTACAGAGAAATCTAATGACCTTTACTTTGAAGAGCTCTCAAAACTGCATGTTTTTGGCATGCGGACTTGAAGTTTGGCAAATGAAGGAGCAGGAAAGGCCTTAGGTTTAGTCCAGATGCACCCTTTGCTGCTGCCAAAGTTAGCCAAGCCTTTGAAATATTCCATTTCACATGTGCTCCCTTAAGACAGCCTTACAGTGCTCACCGGTTAAACTCACTGAAACTTTTCCTCTTTCAGGATGCACTCCAGCCAGGGGCTGAGGAGGATTCCCAGATAAGCAAAGCTGTGGATCGCTGCAATCCAGACCACAAATCCAGGCCCTCCCTGAAATTAGGCAGCTTCTGCCTCCTCACACTCCCCATCCTGGCCAAGGCAGCATGAGCACTGTATGCACAGGAAGATGGGGAAAGGAGCTGACCTAATCGACAGTCATGACCACAAAAACTGCTGGGAGGAAAGAGGATTTGGGATAGGGATTTGGCTGAAGGAAAACTGGACTGGATCCAGGAGGAAAATGAAAGGTGAACCTCTGTGGGGACTCAGCGTGAAGAGCTGCATCCAACCGAGAGCACAGCACAAGGATGTGGAGTATTCTGCAAGGATGCAGCCGTGGAGGAAGCCAGGGTATCCCAGGAGCTAGAGGAAATGAAGAGGGATGCAGGAGGAGGGGGCAGCCAGCTGCTGAGTATCACCAGCACTAAATGAGGCAAAGGCCCTGGCAAAATCAAGAGGTCTTGGACAACATTGCAGGCAGAGGTGGCAGCCAAAAGGTGCAAAGGGAGCGTAAGAGCTGATGTTTGGGGGTGTCAAGACAGGATCACATCTGCAAAGAAGTTTCTTTAACATGAGGTGTAGAAGAGAAGCTGCACATCATGGAAACATTACTATGAGTGCTCTTCCTAGTAGGGGGTGTCTCAGTCCTGCACCATGATATCAGGGTCCTGCCCTGCTAGTGGAAATGAGCAGAGCTCTGTAAGTGTGAGCTGAGGGTCTCACAGAGGCGTGCAGGACCCATGCTCTAAAGACAGAGGAGGAATTCATCAGAAAGTAATAAACTGTGAATGTGGACATTGCTTCCAAGCAGGGAGAGACACATCCTGCTTGGTATGGTGCAAATGAAACCCTCCAATGTGGCTGAGGCTCAGAATAGCTCCATTTGTTTATTTATTTTCATTGTGATGCTCTGGTTTTGCTTGGAAGCAGCCGCACTGAAATCTTCACAGCTCCAAGGTCTCTGACCTCAGCCTCAGCCCGAAGAAGGGCAGAAGGTTTGGAGACCATCCAGGCAAACATTTGAAGCTTGTGAGCCTCTCCTTGCACTAGCATAAGAGCCCCCTTCACAGTCATACTTCATTAGCTCCAAGCACCAATACAAACAATCTCTCTATGGGCATTAGCTGGCCTTTCATGGAACCGCTGCTCTCCACGGATGAGCAGTCAATGCTATAGTCTCTGGTTTTGCATTATTTTTCCCTTAAGGAGGAAAATTTTCTTACAACTTCCTTAAAAATAATAATAAAATAAATCAACACAGACAGAAAAAAATGCACTTACACTCACAAAGCAGTGACACCTTTTCATTTTAACTCCAGAAACCCACAGGAAGCCAAAGACAAACCCTACCACTTTTTCTGAGGAAACACATACCCTCTTCCTCATCTCATACCTATGCAAGAGAAGAAAGTTTGCATTCAGGCTGTGTTAGCAGCACAAGGGTGACTTGTCCATCTTCCAGCTGGGGTGCCAGCCAGTGACTCATCAGTGATGGAAATCAGGGAGCATGAAGCAGGAGAAGAATGCAGAAAGCAGTGGTCCATGTCATTCCCAGTGCGTCACTCCACCAGGAGATGTTCTTCTGTGCAGATGGGGTCACAGGCCCTGGCAGACACGATGGACCTCAAGCTGTGGGGAAACCTGGAGTGAGGAGTGTTTGAGCATGAGAGCATCTTCGAGAAAGGGAGCATCTCTGGCCAGCTACCCACTTAAATGCTTTCTCTATGAAGCAGCTGGACATAATCTGTTGGAGCTATTTCTTTGTATTGAATCTTTTATTCTGGTTTAACAGCAGGTTCTGGATCCTGCAGGAAGCTTTTAGTTTTTAACACAAACCTGAACTCCTAGGGGCCAGGCAGTTTGGCCAAGCACTATTCCTCCTTCAGGCCTTGACCTCCAGGTGCCCAAACCCTGCCTTGCCAAGCTCTGTTTTGCCAGGCCATACTCTACCCTACCCTGTCACACTCTCCCCTGCTGTGCCAGGCTTCCATCCAGCACCATGATCATGCCACTACCTTTTGTTATCAAGGCACACAGTGTGATCTAGCACATAGTGGGATTAGCAGTCCAACCAGGGTGCTGGGCCTGTGAAAGGGCAAGAGGGGCACAAACCCCAGGAGACAGAGCAACATCGAGAAGTTGTGAGTGTGACAATTTTCTGGACAGGAGCTGAGTATCTGGTAAAGGAGCAATTCTTGACCAGCTCTGCATTTTAACCTCCCTCTCTAGAGGAGGGACAGGCAGGCATCCGAACTGAGGTAGTCCTAGGAAACTGAACAGCAAAAATGGCTTCACAGGAGCATTTGGAATTGGAAGAAGGGTCAAACGGGATTTGGCTGCAAAAGTCCTTCTGCCCTTAACTTTTCCTCCCCAGGCTGGCTCCTGCCAGCTGTTCCTCTGCCACAGCACTGCCAGCTTTGGCCAAGCCAAGAGATAAGCCTTTCCAACCTCAAAACTAGGAGCCTGACGAGGGAAGCTAGACCTTAGCAGAGATCCTTAACCACACAAACTGATCTGGGAGCTCCTCACCAATACCACAGAAGAATAGCGAGCCCACTATTTCTCTGCCCCCTACCTCCACAGGTATTTGCAGAGCCATCAGACCTGCAGTGCTCGGTGACTTCAGGCATCGGCTCCACTTTCTCCGGGACAGACAGCCAGGGAGCTTCCCTGGGCGCGAGCAGCTCCCACGCAGCGGGCCAGCGCTCGGTGCCAGGGGATGTGTGTGCAGAGCCAGCCGGAGGCAAAGTGTGAGCCTGCTTTCTCCGAGACAGCCAGGGCCAAGCCCAGAGGAAGAAGCGAAGAAAGCCTTTGCTGTCAGAGTCAGGGTTTACAACCAGCCATAAATAGCCTCGGTCCCTAAAGTTCCCATGGTGACAGTCCTGGTGGGAACCAAGCTGTCTCCTGTGCCCCCTTCCCAGATTGGGGGTGCAGCTGCCTGGCACAGCCCAGCTAAGTGCACCCAGCTTCAGTACCCCCTGAGATGGGCAATGAAGTGCAGCCCCAGCTCCAGGGGAGCTGCAGCCAGAGCACCTTCTGCAGCATCTCTTCAGGGCTAGGCTGCAATGCAGCAGCTTTGGGGTTTGCTGCTTCTCATTTGGCCAAGTGCAGGGTTTGCATTTGCCTCCACTCAGGCTCGAAAAGGCAAAAGATCAGTGACGATAGCAATGGATGAAACAGTTCTCCCTAGGACACAGATACAGAACGCCTCCCACCAAAGCAAAGACAAGCTTTCTGAGAGAAATGCTGTTAGCAACCCATGATCTTTGCTATAAGCTTCTCTGGAATTCGCTAGCTAGTTTGCTGGTGCCTGGCCAACTTGACTTACAACTCTTCCTAGCACATGCTTGTTTTATCAACTTGCATTCACATGGGGGAAGGCCCATTGCAGAAACATTGGTATGTGATGCAGATCTAGGTCGGCTCCAAAGAAAAGCTTCCCTTTGCCCTGATGTGAGACCATGGGCAAATCCCTTTATCCTTTAGTACCAAAAGTACCCATACATTAAAAAGAGACATAGCTTTCCCCTGCTCTTGCTCTGCCTTCCATGCTGTTAAGAGAAAAATCTTGTGGAGATAGTTGCATGTCCTACATCCCACTGTGGGAGCTCCTCTAGACTTCCTCCAAGTGGGATTGGTCCCACCAGACTATCCCCAGCATGGTTGCTGCTGCTTGAGCTAATTACCCCAGACTCCCTGTAGAGCTGGTGGAAAAAAAAGCATCTTTAGGACTTAATAGGGACAACCTATTTCAATTGTCTATTTGAGGATGAAACAACTGATGCCCCCTGTAAGTATTCCCGGCTGCTCATGAAGCCCAGGACATCTTGGTTACATTAGATGTCTCTACTGCAGAGCCTGAGACATAGTCAGACAACTCATGTTGGCCACGGCAGCTGCAGTTTCAACGCACAGATGGTGTGACCCTGGTGAGTGAAAAAGATGACTTTCCCCAGTCACCTTTCCAAGCGAAATTCCACTTAAGGCAGAAGGCCTTGCCTTGGCTGCTTACAGCATCGCTGTGCAACGAACGTGAGTCACTGCTGAAACAGGCTGAATTACGACTCCTCGGTTGCTGGGTTTAAAACAGAGGAAGGCAGCTTAAGCAAACGGAAGGGCCTAAGCATGTGAAAAATGTTCCCTTTTCAAAACTGCCATTAGCCAATTGAAAATCTTTGTATTTGGGCTGCAAGTCTATGCCAAGACTCTGTCTGAAGCTCAGTTCAAATACTCAGGCTATATAATCCCTTCCAGTCTGGGCTCATAATGGAAACACCAACAGACCGTTAAGCACAGCGGTAATGCCAGGTTCTACTATAATTAAACACACACAGGAAAAGGTATAAATAACCAGGTTAAATTAAGGCAGGGGCCTGTGGTTGATGGGATCTCTGGGAAAGCCGGCAGCCTGATTGTGCCTGATGGGTTCAGGGGTGGTCGACTGGGGATGGGGGCTTTGTGTTGGCTCAGGTGAGCCCTCTCCAGCAGATGCTGTGTATTAGAGCAAGGTCAGCTGGCCATGATCACCTACAGGGCATCATGTTCCAGCCCCCAGGTCTGTGCTCCTGCCCTTGAGGCAAGCTGCTTTCTTGCGCTCTTACAGAAAGCCAGGTGAGGAGGAACATGGGACCTTTGCTACCTTCTGAGCCAAGCTCAACATTACTGGGTTATTTGCCTCACTGTGGCCCATGTTTGCTGTTTGCCACCTTGTCCTCATTTCCACAACAACCAGATGAAGTGGCCTGGGGAGATGATGAAGCAGAAGCCATAGATAGAAAAAGTTCAAAATACAGCAAAGAAAGACTGGCGGGGAAGGCAGAGAGCTCTTTAAGGGACATTGCTCCCTGGGCACCACTTCATCCACAACCTTGGGATCCTCCCAGGGAAGCACCTCTCAGCAGCATGCAGTTATTGCAAAGTGGCCAGCAGAGATGTGACATGTCCTGCTTACTCCTTTTTGCAGATTGTTACCATTTCCATGTCCCAGTGTCTGACCAGAAACCTTCCTGCATGTAGATGATGGAGAGAGGTGGGACACCCCCAAACAGGACACTGGTCTGGCTGTACCAGAAGACATGTAAAGTGAGGAAAAAAAGGCAGATTCACAAGTGAAACAGTCCCACACCAGCCTCTTTCTTTGTGCTGATGGGTGCAAGAAGCAATGCCAGGGGAATGCTACGGAATACTCAGGTAAGACAGGGCAGGTGGCAAGATGCATCAATGTCACCACAGAGCCCCATGCTTGCTCAGGACAGTGGTACTGGCTCCCGACCTTTTTGAGCAGGATTAACTGCACACGCATGGCCCTCCTGGTTTTCCTCTTGTGACTTCAAGCTTAGTTTGACTGAGTTTTCCGGGCCAACTCTTCTAAATCTGTACAAGTATCCAGGGAGCTTTAGTAAATAGTGCAGTAAATATTTGTTTTCAATATTTGTCTTTCAAAAAGACAATGAGGCAGCAGCCACGGAGCCACACACGAGAACATGGCCACGTGTATGACCTCAGGCAATCACAAAGCATCAGAAAACTGAGGCTCACTTTTCTACCTGAAGAAATAGCTCCACCAGGATTTACATGTAAAAGACCCCCTCTGATGAAACCAGGTACATGCATGCTGCAGCACGTATGTACATGTGTGTACACTCATATATTTTTCTGACCTCAGTCATCAAGCATCAAATCTGGTACCTTCCAAAAAGAGAAAAAGCTCATTTCCAGCCTGTAAGACCGACTGTGACCTCAGCCTGTGCTTCCCCAGCTGAGCTAATAACACTCCCAACCCCCAGAATATGGAGGCAGCTCAGAATGGAAATGTTAAAGAGCTGTAATTCCAGAGGATGTGAATGGCTAATGCTGTACATTCAAATGAAACAGAGGGGAAATATACTGAATGGAGCCCATGTATAAGATCATATGAAATGTAAAAAGACTTGTTGTTCAGCGCACACACTGCCTCTTCAATCTAGTTCTGTTTAAATGCCCATTCTTTTCGTTTGGCATCTCCTTGTCCCTCGATGGCTGAATCAAAAGAGGAACGAAATAATGACACAAAGATTTTAAAACCCTCAGCCCCAGCTGCAGCAGGGAGAAGCCTGAAGCAAAACGTGAGAGCGTACGGCTCTTTGTTAAGGTTTCCTTGGCTATAGAATATGGTATATGAAACGCCTGGCGGATCCCGTTTGGTCCTATGGAGGGAGAGCTCTTAAGGTGGCTCCCTTAGATTTGGGGAGGGCTGCAGGAAGGCTTCCCCACATTTACAGGCAGCAAGCATCCCACCTGCAGAGACCCCTGGGCCTGGCCAGTTCCCCTCCAAACACTGCAGGGCCCGGGAGCTCTCTCCCCAGAGAGTGGGTGGTCCAGCCTTTTTATTTGTCTTTTTCTTCATTGTAGCTGCCACTTTACATTGGGAAACCAAACTCTGTGCTTCTTGATGTGAGATGGTTCCAATTTACATACATTTCCAGGAAATAAATGTTTTTTTCCATGCCTCTGAGGTATGTTGTGCATACCCATCCCCAGCCAGCAGACACACACACATGCAGCTATGAGGCACTGGTGCCAATGGGCCATAGCCCACGTTCTCTGGCCGCAGCCCTTTCTAAACCCTGCATTTGGAAGCTGGTGGAAGAGCTGATGCCCTGAACACTGCAAGAATCCCAGTGTCTGGATCCCAGCAGAGCTAGGGCAGAGCCAGGGCAAGGCTGCCTGTCACCTCCTGGTCTCCAGTACCCATGTCTACAGAAAAGACTGGCCGATCCTAGCACCAGGTGACCCACCACAACCTCCTTGTAGATGCTGCAAGAGGCAATGCCTTTTAGGAGAGGGCATTGCCCAGAGCATCCACTCCTGGGAAAGAAACACACCCTCTGCTCAGCTCTCTGGCTAAAAGGAGCAACTAGGGACAGAAGAGCGATGGGGAGGAGGAGGCCTAACAGGATAGAGCCAACTCTCCCCACCGCTACCCAGCCACTTGGCCAGTACCATGAGCAGAACACCAAAAGACATCCAGTCAGTGCTGTGGTGACCAGCTCTCCATAGCTGAGCAGCTTTGAGCCATATTGCTTAATCTAAACAAATGTTCTGTGAACATCAACAGTAACTCATTTTCTATAGGCCACATGGTTTTCCTGTTAGAGGCTCTTCCAGCAGTTGCAGCTGATGTCTGCTTGTGCAGCATGTCTTCCCCAGGGCCCCCCACCTTCACAGGCACCCCAATGGTCCTCAATATATACACTCATGGACCCAATCCCTTGGGACATGCAGGAAGTGAGATCTTTCCCGGGATTCCCTGCGGGAAAACCCAGTGATGTTGAGATATCCTGAGCCGGCATCAGTACTGAAAGCCCAGTGCCTAACCTGTGCCACATGGGTAGGTACCAGAGTTATTCCTTGGCATTGAGGTATTCTCTGTATTGTGTGTTACCTGGCACAGACTCAGGCAGCAGTGTCCTTGTATGTTGTGTGTACCCCATCTCACAGCTGCTGCTCATGCAGCACCAGCCAAGTACCACTCTGTACCAGGCAGTAGGATGCTTCCTCACTGCAAGGAGCACCAGTCTGCTCTGCTCAGCTCTTTGCCTGGCAGAAGGGCCTTCGCAAACCACCAGTGATACATTTCCAAAGCATCGGGTCACCCCAACACCCGTGGCTATATTGGCTACATCCCAGAAAGGAGGGGTACCATGACCACCGCTCCCTCCTGCCAGTGCTGCACCTCAGCCACGTGTGCTGCCAGCACATCAGGAGACTTGTCACCCGCCTGTTCCCAAAGCTAGTGAGGAGGAGCACGTTCCTCTGCGGCCACTGAAGCCACTTCATGACGCTTGCATGCATGGCTGCCAGGAGGATGGCACAGTGCAGACGAGGACAGCCAGAGCAGCCATGTGATCCCCTCGCTGCTATTCCTGGTCCCAGGAAGGCTGGAGGACTGTCACACGGAGAATCACCCAGTTGCAGCATACAAGCCAGGTGAGTCCAGCTGTGGTGACAGCAAATTCCTAATTAGTTCATTGCATCAGACTGGCCAAACACTCACAGCCATTACCCAAGGACGGCCTACGTGCCAGGCAGGGTGTACTCCCCTGATCCCTGCTTCCCAAAATGGGACTGGGAGAGCCAGACTAGCTTGCCCTGGAAAAGGGACATGCTGTGTGATGTGCCCAGCAGGCCGACCAACTCCAGGTCCTGCAAACCACATGGGGAAAAAACAGTGAGACCAAGTGCCAGGTGTGCAGCTAATGGCCCAAGTGTGTCTGTCCTACATGATGAGCTCTCATCCTGCCCCATGCATCAATGTAGAATGGGTCTTTCTTACCCATGGGTCTCTCTTACTCATGCCATGGCCACAGGGAGCTGAGCACAGGATAGTGTGGTGCACACTGGCTCACCTAAACTGCTCCCCTGTACCTGGAGCATAGGCAGGCACGGGCCACTCTTTTCGAACTGCTTTATGAGGATGGAGAGCCAGGCATGCACGAGGAAGCCCCTTAACACAGTGGTGGCAGGTGAGTTCCCTGCATGCATAACGGCATGCATAACGGCAGCTTTGCAGAGAGGTGCTCTCCCTCAGACACTGTTCAAGTGCTGGCTGGTAGGTTGGAGCCCTGCCATGCTCCCACTCCCAGCAGCACCGATGGGCAGCAGCACGGCTGCCTCGGAGGTAGCACAGGCAGGTTTGGCAGGGAGCTGTGTATCTTGGAGCTGTTTTCCCTGTGGCGGTAGCTGGAGTTCATTCTGAATACTTAGCTGGTTTAATATGCAAGCAAAAATCTCTGGATTGTCAGCTTCTCCAAGCAAGGGACCATCCAAGTGCTTGGCAAACAAGCAGGGTGTGGGGGGAGCTGTGGAAGCCAAGTGGCAGTAGCCAGTGCTGGTCACAGGGCAGAGGTAAGAAACTGCAGGCCCTGGGCTGGGTTCTGTTTCATGCTTGCCCTAAAGTTCAGCTGCTTGACTTCACTCAAGCCAGGCTCCTACAGGGTGGCAAAGTGTGCCCAAATCCTCCCTGGCCTTGAGACCCATCAAGGCCTGTGCTGCTGGTGACTTTGAGTTACATCAGGGCCAGGCAGGGACCTCCTGCCATACATGAGGAAGCACTCACACCACTGCAGGCTCTCCTGTTCTCCTCCTGTATCACTTCCCAGCCCTGGAGACACTTCACCCCATAGATTGGAGAGTCCTCCCCTTGCCTGCACTCTGGATCCTGCAGGATCCAGGATGCTGTTGAAGCACTCTAAAGAAGAGTAATCACCTCCCAGTACGCAGCAATCCTAACTGGTTCAGACAAGGGGTGACAAAAAAAACTAGTCCTGCTGAAACCTTTGTGGGATTTAGGTCAGGCAGGTGGGATCACTCAAGCTGGAGTAGGACCAGTGGCAGGACACAGTGCTCAAACAGCACCAAAGGCACCACCAGATCTGCAGGATACCATAAGTGAGGCACAGCTGGCCACACTGGGGGTTCAGTGTTGCAGTATCAGCCTTGTCCATCCCACAAGTAATGTGAGCATTGCTGAGAGATGTGACCCAGATGATGCAAGTGCTGGATTGGTGCTTTCTGCAGGGTAGCTTGCCCACACCCCATGACAGCTCTGCTTCTGTGCTGTGGCACAGGGCTGGCACAAGGGTAGGCACCCTCAGCAGGAGCCAGATCAATACACTGTTTGGAAAAGCCATGCTAGAATATCTCTCCTAGAGAAGCACTGCTCTCGGGTGCCTCTTCCAAAGCTTCCCTGAGTATCTCTGCTCTGCTCCAGAAGAAAACAAGCCTCACCGATTCAGGCAGGCAAAGCTACGGATGGAGGAAATTCTATCCCTCATGTGGCAGCATGGGCAGGGTGGATGGGAAAGCACCAATTCCCCCAGCCCACTGCCTCTTGGGAAGTGTAAAGTTGTCTGTGCTGTGCTGTAGGCACAACCCACACCAGCCTGGGTGTTAGAAGAAAGATCTGGGGGCTATGCAGAGTTACTTCTGCTGCTCAGTCACCCATCCCACAGTTGTGCCAATGATGCTAACGTCTGCATCACTACAGTGGGAAATCCCAGTTGCATCCAGAAGCGACACATGCAGTCCCAGCTGATGCCTCAGAGGCACAAGGGGCAAAAATAAAAGGGTTTTTCCTCTCCTTATCTCAAAGCACTCATCACCCCCAGCTATTCCACCAGCAAATGGCAGAGGGTTACTCGGCTTCTTCTCCCAGCTTTCCCCACCAAAGGGGCCCTCTGATGCAAGTGGGAGGTCATGGGAGAGCAGGATGGGGGGAGCTGTGAACATCCCCTGGGGCACAAAGAAGCTGAAGAGGAGGAGGATGCCCCACACTGACTTGTGAGATCGAGCATAGAAATGGACGGTGGGGAAAAGGGAGTTTGCTCCCGGAGTCTGAGTGTCCCTCAAAGCCCAGCCTGCTCCCGAACCCCAGCACCTCCCCCCTGGGGCTGACAGCTCTCCGAGTGTATGCCAAGGCCCAGTGTCACCGTTGCAGCCCGGTGTTAAACCCATGGAGCCACGTTCACACCGACCCACGCTGAGCTCGGGGGTCGTCCTGGAAGGCCATTGCGACGGGTGCCCGGTGCCAGGCGGGAAGCGGCAGCGCCGGCATCTCGGCGAGGACACCTTAAAGCCGGTGCCTGCGGGCTGCCTCCCCGCCGCGCCGCTCCGCTCCGCTCCTCGCCGGGAAGCAGCTGACTCGGGGCGGCTGCCAGCGCTGCTGGCTGCTGGATCCGGCCTCTGCAACGTGCAGCCTGACATGTAAACCCGGGCAGGCCTATGCTAATGGCTGGGGGAGGGCGCCTGGCGCAGGGGCGAGGGGGAACGGAGGTGGAGGCCGGAGCCCAGCCAGAAAGTTCCCCTCCCCTTCTCCATCACCACCTCCCTTCATCCATCTGCCTCCCCTCCTCCTCCTTTTCCTTCATTCATAAATCCGGGCGGCACTGCCACCTACCGTAGCGACCGCGGCCGGCAGCGCTAGGCCCACCGGCACACCCCCCCCCCCCGGCCGTGGGTTCCCGCCCCACCGCGACCCCTCGGCCTAGCTGCGCTCCCAAAGCCCCCACGGGACTTTCCACGTGGCAGAAAGGGCCTTGCCCTTAATGCCAAGTTGGGGTCTCTCGATTGAATCCCTCACCCCAGCCTCAAAGGTCTGCCTCAGCTGTATTCAGGGGGTCTCCTCCCCACCCTCTGGGGTGGCATAGCCAAGAGCTGAGCAGTCTGCCCCACTGATGCCAACCAAGCAGCTAGAAATCCAGAGGCGCAGAGGCAGCAGTCTTCTGCTGCCTGGTCTCCCACCGTTAGGAAAACCCTAAGCTCGTGTTTAAAAGCACCTCCCTAAAATCTTCCTCAGTGCCAGGGGATTGGGGAGGTAAAGCCCAGCTTCTCCTGAAAGAGCCATGAGCCCGAGACTTAAAAGGATGGAAGTAGCACGTGCTGCCAGAAGGCTGAGTTAGCCTGAGCCATAGTCCCTGATTGGGAGAAATCCTCCCAGGGCCAAGCAGCCCCCTCCACGAGGCTTTGCAATGCATTCTCAGTTCCCCACTGGGAGGGGGGGGGGGGGGGGGGTTAGGCGCCCAAACC
>JASSUY010031701.1:0-60570 GCA_032466535.1 Forpus xanthops | reverse complement strand
AACTAATTTCCATTTCTTCTAGAGCTGACTCAAGCTCTCATTTACTCATAAGGCCTTCTTTAAATCCTGCTTTTGTCAAGGTCATTTTGAGATACAATGTGTTATACCATTCTTCTATATAAGAGTGAATCTCAAGGGTAAATCATTCTATATCAAAACAAGAAGCAATAAAACAGAATGGAAATTGTTTCTGAAGTTCCAAGGAATAAAAATAATAATGGAATTTTAAATTTCTAATAAATAACTGATTAGTTACCACTCTTTATAACCTCTCGACTCTGCAGAATCTTCTGCCAGATTGAGTTTCCCAAGGCAAAAACACAGTCCTAGTTTATAAATAATTTCCTGCATGCACAGAAACACCTATAGAGAAGTTACAGGCAATAAACCATCTCACAGAAGTGTGGAATACCCTTCCTTCATAACACTGGAGTGTTTTCACCCTGGCCTCTTTTGGCAGATGGATTCTGCATCCATTTTGTAAATATCTTGCTTATTCCTCATTACAGCGCATATGCTGTTTTAGCAGGGAGATTTATTACACTAGCAACAGTACTTTACAAAGTCCAAGAGGTAAAAATCTGGCATTGTTTGGAAGGATCCATCTGGACCAGTTTAAAGGGTCATAAATGGCCAAATCCTCTAAAATCTCTATGTTTGGACTACTATATGAAATGCAAGGCAAGACTAACAAATTCAAAGGGGACTCTCGTAGTCTTCAGTTACCCATGACAGTTTAGATACACAATTTAACCTGAAGAAGGCTCACTTGTTATTTTTTGTATTCTTCTCTGTGAGCTTATTTCAGTAACTTTGGACTGAAAAATCCCTATTTTAATATGTAAACAAATGGAAGAAGTCAAATAAAAGTTTCCATTTTATATCATTCTAACATTCTGCTGCTTCTTCACATTCAAAATTCATCCCCAGTTCCTCAAAATCCCTTTGTTATAGGTGAACAATGATAGCCTGACAACGCAGATATTCCTGCCATATATTATAACAATAGCACATTTTTCCTGCAAATGTATATCTGGAAAGTCCTAAATGAAGTTTCTCTGTGTTAGGAAGGTACAGAGATTGAACCGTACATCAGCTGTACATCTGTTCCTCCCAAATGCATAACAAAGGCTCTGGATACATAATGTACAGCAGCTGTCACAGACACATTCCCTGCACAGAATACCTCAGACAGATATTTGCACCAGTATTGACTATAGGAGATGTACTGTTTATTGGGAAATTTATCCAAGTAAGTAGCTTTGTAAGTAAAGAACTTCCTGCCTTTCAGTATATGTGAGGTAGAGAACAGATGCGCAAACCCATTCCCTCTGTAGGTGCTTTTATTGCTATCAAAAATTCCTTCCAGGAATTCAATTTTCTGAAAGGCAGTAAAAGCATAGTGAGGCCTAGAATTCAAGGTAGCATAAAGGCACCAGAAAAGTCTCTGAAAACATGGAAAATCTAATGGATTCGAATAAAAAGAGAAAAGAAACAGGGATATTATTCTCCTGTCATCTTTGTTTTCTTCCCTCATTTTTACACTCCGCTGTGCAGTCTCAAGCACAAGTACATATAGTCCTAATTAGAGTTGGAAACCTTCATGAGGAGGAAGAGCCGTGCCAAGCAACACCACAAAGCTTCAAATCTGTAAGGCTAAATATCTCCATAAAGTTGTAGTTAGCTTTTGCAGGGGGATGTGAGCTCACTGAGTGTGAGCTGGAGAAAAGCCACAGAGCAGTGACATTAAGCTGTAGTTAATAAGATCTGCTGGGAGGTATTTGCTGCAAAGGAACAGGTAGACAGGCTCTTTCTGATTCCAACATGTTCTATGCTGATATTATGAGCTCTTTCCCAGAAAAAGCACAGGAATCTTGCTGGGGCATGTAAGGAGATCACTTACTAGCTAAACGGTAGCAGAAGGGCTGATGGCTGTAAGGGTCAGGACCAAAGTCCTAAATGAGTGACAAATAAGCAGTGAGAACCAGTAGAAGGTACTAAAAAAGCCAGGATGCTGAAAACTAGATGGATTAGAGAACCCATCGGTTTTGATAAATAGCTCCCTGGAAATAAAGCTGTAATACCTTATTGGATGAAGCACTGGTTGCTCTTCAGCTGAACAAACAGATCAAGTACCTGTCCAGGCAAATATCTGTTCATCAACATTAAAGAGAGAGTTGCAACTCCGTCTCTCCTCTCTGTCAGTTTGCTTTTGGATCCAGTTTGACTTCTGCAGTACTTGTGGGGACTGAAAAAGGACAGACCGGAACTGGATGAACCATTTAACTCTTTGTGCACACTTGATTCAAAACTAGACTGCTGACAGGAGTCACTCCTCATGTCTTTATACCTTGTATAGTATCACTGATTAGGCAAATATACTAGTTTATTAAATAATAGAAACGAAGAGAAGGGTTCACCACTTCTGTGTATTAGCACTTGCAAGCTGTTTATTCTTACAAAATGACACATTTCTGAAGCTTTTACACCTGGCTAACTCAACTCTGCTATTTTTGCTAGGGGCTTCTATGATACCCTAGCTGCAGTGGGTAAGATTTATAAGAGCACACAATATTTTATGTCACACCTTTCATCCTGAATTACTTTAAAATCTAAAAGTAAATTCTACTTTGGACAAAAGTAATTTATTACACCTCTGTAGTACAGTCCTGCTCTATGGTGGGGTGAACTCACCATTATTTCAAAGACCACAGCACACCAGGGTTGCAAAAGAAATAATCCTGATGTGACTGTTAACCTAAATGGAGATTAGGATCAACAGTAAGACATTCGGGTACGCATTTCCCTCTCAGGATTGACTAAGTCCAAAATCGTTTCTCCCAGGCTGCTAAATGCCAGTTAGTGGGCGGCTTTTTGCTTATTTGTCTTTTAGAAGAAGACAGACTTTTGCCTACCTGAGCTAGACCCAGAACTGTCAACTGCTCCACAAACACCAGGGACACGTCCAGATCCTGAGAAGTATCTGAAATTAATATCTGAAACCATCTGGCCAAGAAATACATACTGAAGCCTGACAGAAGACAAGTGGCAGGAGACATAGGTATAATCAATTCAATTTTAATACACACAAGGAGGCAATACTAAGGCATGACAAGGAAAAACCAAGAATCTGCTTTCTCTATTCTGAACTTCCTGCCACTCTGTAAGAATAAATGGGGCTACTGCTGCCTGAAAATGCTTTCAGCAAAAGCCCTAACGTTCCAAATGATCCTGCAAATCTCATTTCTGTATGCTTTTTAAGTTGTTTAGCTCTGAATCAGCAGTCTAAAAGTGTGTTTAAACACTGCAGGTAACCGTTTCCCATGGAACAAATAGGGAGGAAATCAGGTTATAGCGAGGGCACCCAGCAGGACTCTTCTACTGTCTTCTTGGTGTCAATGCAAACTGATGCCTTTAAGAAAGACACTCAGGGAAAAGTGAACAGATTGGGAGAAACATGTTCTGCATGCAAGAAAGAGCAAAGAGATGGAATACTGGATACTATGAGATAATTATGCACAGGGAAAAAAAGAAGAATCAAGCAGGATAGCAACAGAATAACAATATTTCAGGGGACGGGGGCAGTACAAACTAGGCTGACTTGCACAGCGCAAGGCAGATAATAGATGAACATCCTCTCTCTCACGTCTCTGCTCACTTACTAATTCTTTTCATGCAAAATAACTGCCACATGGCAAGTTTCTGACACTTTCTTTATCATTGTTGGGGTTACTAAAATTACTGGTTTTGACAAGCATTCAGTTGTGAACTAGATAAGAAGTGTACTACAGAGAACTATAAATATTTATGCATGAGAATAAAAAAAAAAAACCCAAACAAAACCAACTCTTTCAGACTGACCAAAAAATTGATGAGGACAGCTGAAACATTGAGAAAGGTTTGCAGTAATAAGCGCAGAAAACCACCTAGAAAGATGCTAAGTAGGCACGAATCTGAAATGTAGGTAGCCCAATAACACTCTGCATGTGCCCTTCCCTGAGCTATATGGTGACTATAAGGAGCAATATCTCCTCAGGTACAATCTCCTAATACATTGTGTCACACACTACAAACAAAGTGAGAGCAATCAAAGGAGAATGCAATTGGAAATGTGCTTCGCTGATACAACGTCCAGCTGTTTAAATAGGGTTCAAGTAGTTCCAACAATGGTCTAGCAGAACAGAACACATTGAGGCTATCAAAAGACAGGATGACTTTAGTAATTAATAAGAAATGGTGTTACTTGGACACAGAGTTGTGGTTTTCTGCTGTTCTGTACTATAGACTCATTAAAGGAGCTACAAAAATGATGCACAGCCAACAGAAATGACCCACCAGAAACCCTCCTGGGGCAAACCAGCTTTAGTTATATGGCAACAGCAGCTGGAGAAGAGGGCTCTGCACACACAAGGACCAGGTCTAGAATGCTACCATGATCTCACTCTACAAGTGAACTGAGCACAGCCTAAAGGTAAAGGACAATCAACCAATGGTTCTCCAATTTCGAATGCACTTGATTATTGTGGGCTTGAAGTTTCAGTACATCATAATGCATAACTTTTGATGCATTTCTTTTTCTGCAGAGATAATATAATTAAAAAAGAGAGGCTGAAAATATTGAGAAAAACGGAGTAAAAATGGAGCAGGGAAATGAGCTACTGACAAACAGAAAAGGGAATATATGTATATATACACACACATATATCTATGTATATAGATCACGAGCACAAAGAACTAATCTGGGCCAGTTGAGGACTGAGAGTATCTTTTTTTCTTCCTTTTCTGCATATAGACAAGTTAAAAAAAAAACAAAACAAAACAAAACCAAATAACCCAACACCAAAACCTCCACTTTTAAAATAATTCATCATTGAGACATACATGAAGCTTCTGTGATAAGCAAAAATCTACTCAAAGAAGTTCTTGAACCTGAAAATGGATGACCTCTCCTTGTCCATTTCAAATAATCAGTAAGCCTATGGCAAGATTGGAGCTTTTGCTTATCTTATTTCTCAATCTGCTGCTTCCCTTATAAAACCTCTATAAAGAGAGCAACAGCACAAAACCAAACACTGTTTTGAGCACTGTTCTGTAATACGTGGCATATCAGGAAAATAAAACCTAATTTTAGCCTGTGACAGAGTGAAAGCTATGATCTCGCTTTAGTTTAAAGCTTTTGTTTCAGGAAAAAGGAAGAGGACCATGGCACAAGTGATTGCTAGAGAGAGGTCTGAGATTCTCCCACCTACTGCACAAATTCAAGTTACTTCAAGAGCATGAGGACAAGGTAAAATGAAAAGGGAACACAGGAGAGGGCCACCGAGGAATGGCAGCTGGGTAAATACCACTGTAACTTCGGGTTCCATTAAGTTGCACAGATAACACAGGGCAGATATACTGCTGCGACTACAGAATGTGAAAGGCAAGGGGCGAGTACACCAAGCACTGGTAGCCTTGATACTACAGAAATCATAGATTTCAAAACTGGAAAGGTTTCAGACCTAATGAAGTGAGAGTAAACAGGAACTCTCTGCATTGCTGCAAAACTAGTCAACAAAATTAAGGAGCAAATAAAACACTCTGGAACGGCTAGTAATTACAGAAGCGAACAAATGACAAGTGTGATTCTCAATCACAAAAACCACCAACAGAAGCCCCGATGCTGTAATTGCAGGAAAAGATAATCATGTCTATAATAAAGTAACAGAAAATTGTGGTAACCAGGAGATCAGAAAGGACTCTGTAAAGGGTAACACAAAAGAGGGAATAATAGAGAATAATTTCAGGCAGCAAAATGAGGAAGCTGGGCAGAAAGAATGATAAAGGAGTAGGAGGGATTTTATATCAGGCTTGATAGAGCTTTTTTTTTTGTTTTAAAGACCAAGCTAATTAGACACTGAATAGTCATCTAGAACAAAGGTTAAGCATCAGCTGTTAAGACAGAACAGAGCACTCAAGGTGAACCTATCATGGATTTGCAAGTTGTAATAAATGGTAAAAGGAAGATGATGGAAGACTGGCTTAAAATGTTAGGGATGGAAAGAGAAAATGAAGTAAAAATTTCTCCTCTGTTTTGTTACTGTTGGGAACAACTGGTACCCATATCACTCAGGGAGTGTTCCTTCTTGATGCATTTTTAACAAGAACATGGCACTGTGCAATAACTTACTGTTAATGGAAGTATTTTCAAGTACATTCAATAATCAGAGTAACAGCCACAGAAGTCAGAAGGATCTTGCCTTGTAAAATGCAGTTGGTTCACTCTCCTGTTTATTATGACGTGATTCCTGCAACTGTGCTTTCAATCAAAAATAATCACATTTATGCAGATCAGGACTTAGACACCTCATCTCCAAAACAGAAGGGGGAATAGATCCTGCAAAGAGAATAGTTCTGGCTAGCGCTCCATTCCGTTCATTATAATCCTTTATTCTGTTACTGTTTGCACCAGTAAATTATTACTCTTCTAAACCAGAAGAATTTGACATCATTTTTGCAGCTGTACCATAAGAATTAGTTGGAAGAATTCCAGTGGAAACTCAGTACTGTTTAAACGCTCGGAACAAACACCGGTTCAAACAGCCCTCTGCTTTGTGTGATCACTCAAACTATTCCCCCCGTCACAGATCATGGGCAGCGTCACTCTGTAAAGGGCGCCTGCATCAACTTCTACAACCATATTGCACGAACTGCTTCAGGCTGTACGTGGGCTTTTTCTCGATGTCCAGAGGAAGAATCGCTGCTTTTTATATCTTGCTCTCAAAAGAATGGTGTTTGGTGGATTTATACTCTATATACTTATTAGGAATGGGTGCACTTCTAAAACCTGACAGAGATTTTCAAAGATTCATAGGAAAATAAATAGAAGTTTCAGCCAGGAAGCTCAGAGAGTTTGCCTGTATGCTTTAAAAAGGTTTTAACATGTCTTCTAAAGAAGATTGTTTTACTAAACATAATAGAAATATATGTGTAGACAACTTGGTTTATCTGAACAGCTACTGTCCATTGAAATGCAACTTGTCTTTATTTTGAGCCTAAATGGACTTCATATGTTCTATCCTTGACACATTGCAATGCAATACATTTCTGGTGCAAGAATTATAGATGCTAAATTTCTCACTAAATACACATACTTTGCTGTATTTTTTCCTACATAATGAGAATAATTTTATTTCTTTTTTTCTAACAGTTACAGTTTATATTATCATAGAAGAATCCAGCCTAAAAGGGATCTCGGGAGGTGACTAATCCAAACTCCAAGTCAAAGGAGGGCTGGCTATGAGATTACTCCCGATTGCTCAGCACTTAAACCTAACTAAAGCCTATGAGGATGTAGAGCACACAGCTCTGAGCAGCCTGTTTCCACGTTTGACTGTCCCAACAGTAAATGAGCTGCTCTGGCAGTTGTCCCTCATCTTCCCAACATGCACCATTGTGAAGACATTCAGAAGTGTTGGAAGGTTCCTATGAGGTCCCCTCTAGATCTTCCCTTCTCCAGGTTAAGCAAACCCACTGCTCTCAGTCACTTTGCATCTGGCATGTGCTCCTTCCCCTTGATCGGCATGGCAACCTTCTGCTGAGCCCACTCAGGATATTCAATGTCTGCCTTGACCTGAATGTCCGTAGGGGCAGAGATCAAAAGTGAACCCAGTAATCTAGACCTGGTCTACCAACATCTACAACACTGGCTGTGCTCCTGTTCCTACAGCCAGGTTGCTGTTGGCCTCCTTTGCTGCAAGGCTGTGCTGCTGACTTATGCTCAGGTAGCTGACAGTTGCTCTTCAGCCTAGCACCCAGCTTGTACCACTACAGGCTTTTGCATCCATCCTTGGTGGGTTTCGTAAGGTTACTCCTGTCTGCCTCTTCTTCCAGCCTGTCTAGGTCCCTCTGAATGGCAGCGTGCATTGACCACTCCCCAGAAATTCCTGACACGGAAAACTTGATGAGGAGTAGGTCTCATAAGCTACAGAAGGTTAAATTGCCTATTTGATGGAGCAAATAAAATTGCCACCCAAATAGGTGACACCACATAAGGAATTCAATCTGAATCACTGATAACTTATTTCACCTGCACAAATATAAAGAAGATGAGAAGAAAGACTCTCAAGTAGAAAACTATGATAAAACTCTGCCCCTAAAATTGAGGGGCAGATCCCGAGTCCAACAGCTCACTCCTCTGCTGATAGTGCTTCAATTTAATCCAGTGTATTGCACACATGTAGAACTAAAGTAATGCAGCGGGAGAATCAGACTGATAATATCTGTAAGTGGGCAAAAACATCTTATATGGAGTAAAAGCAAGTGAGAATAGAAAGCTAGAGAAACCAGAGTTGACTACTTTCCTATGTAAGCATTAGAAAATAGCATGACTATAAAACACAAAGCATACACATTTGATGTGTGATTCTCCAAGAGCATTATTTCTGGAACAACAAATTTGGTGAAACCTGGAGTATGACTAGATAAATAAAATATCAAACTGCCAAGCCAGGTAAATGACAGGTAAACTAAAGCCCAACAGAGCAGGGACACTGATTTGGTTCAAAGTTCTATGTCTGTAGCAAGAATTACATAAATAAATTGGCAGGCAGGCACAGCCAATTCATATAGGAGATGACAACAAAACCAGCAAAGAGTTATGAAGTAGTGAGTTGTTATTATAGCTCTCTGAGACATTTTTTGACCTCCTTGAAACTATTTATATTAGGAAAAACTCAAGACACAAACACTGGAACACTGACCACACATAACTATTAGGTTCTGCTATCTTTGGAGACTCTACACTTTGGCTACAGACACTGGTTCCACTGATTTAAAGCCTTGTTAGCCAGTTTGTGGTTCCATGGATTACGTCTGACTTGGCAAGACAGCTTTCTGGTCCATTGCCATTCACTTTCCTAAAGGCTTCACAAAGACAGACAGTAATTTAGTCTGGTGGTTCATAGGTTGCTCCCAACAACCCTCGTTCTTACAGGCATGGTAAGAAGAGGAAGACACAACAGGAACTCTTGTACCTTGATTAGCAGATGAGCCAATCTCAAGGTAGTAACCATTACACTGCTGTTACACTTGAGGAAAGAGTCATTGCAGAAGATGCTGGAGTGGCTCTGTACCAAGGTATTCCACCTGCTTTTGCAGGACTAGAAGACCTAACAGGACTGGTGAAAGGGATGTCAGGCATTGGAACAGGCTGTGCAGGGGCAGGCTGAATCACCATCCCTGGAGGGATCTAACAGATGTGCAGATGTGGCACTTCGGGACATGGCTTAGTGGTGGGCTTGGCAATGCTGGGCTAATGGTTGGGCTTGATCTTAAAGGTCTTTTCCAGCCTAAATAATTCTACTCATTGTATAAACAGGTAACGTCATGGCTGTTAGCTGAGAGAAAATTAAGAAGAAAGAAGCAAAAAGAAGGAAGAAGTAGGATGCCCCAGCATTTGCAAGACCAAAAATGACACAAAAGTGCTGCTAAAAGTGTCTGGAGAAACTTGACCTGACACAAAAATGACCAAATCAGGAGGTTTAAGAATGCCCTGGCTCAAAAGAATCCCACCCTCAATGGAGACGGTGATGCTGCATTTATTCCCAATCCAAACTGTGTAAACTGAAACCATCTTCATTAAAAGTGGCTTAACCTACGAGGTATAATCTTATGCAGTAATAAAGTAGGAATTTACTCACAGACAATTATCCTGTATCAGCTGGGGGCAAGCAGTGGGAGGGATTGTGTGAAATTCCCAGCTGAGTGTCGGTAATTTCTTAAATAGCTGAAACTCATTTGCTTGTTATAGTCCAAACATCATTTAATTATCCTGACAGTAAAGAACATGCGGCAGTTACTGACCAAAATCTCCAATTTAATTCTCTGCAGTCCAAATACATCGGGTATAAAGCAACAGTGAATATGACTTCTGAAAGATACCATACACACCACTCTGTGCCCAGGATCCTAACGATTTTTGAGAGGTTCTGTGAGGAATGACTTGAATGAGAGTATAAGGAATTTGGTACCTTGAAGAAACAAGCCTACTTTAAAAGGTAAGTCCTGTGTGCATTGCATATGCACAACTCCCCCAGACATGTTTCAAACGAGCCCTGCTGTCACTGCACTCACGCTGCTCTATCCGCAGTGAGGAAAAGGAATGTAAACATGAAAGCTCTTTGGAAAGTGTACTTCCTTAGAGAGGTTTTTTCCTCTTTATATTTCAGCTTCTTGTTCCATTTCCACTAAACTTTGGTTTTGTCTTCTTTGCCGAAAGAACTTGAAGTCTGATTGCTTCAAAGAATGCCCATAATCACATATCATTATCCACAATATCTCATAGGAAAGCCCTAGCGTATAGAACCGCATTACCTTTCCTAATGTTCTCAGGTCAGAATAGCATGAAGCTGCTGTTTCTCATGCCACAGAGGTTAGCTCTTTTGTGAGGTTGTATGAAGCAGCTAGCAAAAAGTGACTATTATCTGTATCTAAACATACAAAATAATCTTAAGTAGCTAGCATTTTACTGATAGTCTGTGAGACATAATCGCGTAATTCACTGAACCCCGTGAAACAGCCACATAACACATAGCATATAACATACAACATGAGCTGGAACTGTGTGAACAACTCTATTCAGAGCCCTAGGTCCCAAAACTATATAAAAATTGCAACAGTAGAGGAGAAAACAAAAAAACCAACCATAAAAGCATCCCTCCCCAAACAAATAAGGAGTTGGATTGAAGATCCAGTCTGCAATAAATCAGCTCCATCCAACTGAAGTGAGCTCCTCTCTTCCCTTCAGATGCTTATATGTGATCTTACCAAGGTCTGCTTCCTACAAATTCCACAGGAAGTCCCAGATAGAGCAGTTTAAAGTCACAGAAAGTGACATCTCTTTGTGCACTGTACATCAGTGTGAATATGTGAGATCAAGATGACAGGACAAAATACCGTAAAGATACATCAGCATACATGGAGGGATCTAATCCTATAATCCCTCCAGAGACTCCAGAATACAGACATTATTTACACTGATTTGTTATGAGAAATAACTTGATTTTTGCTGGCAGTGGTGATTCTTTTCTTTTTTTCAGCAAGCAAAGCACAAGCGTTTGCTGAAAGCTGAGTAAACTTCCTTAACAATTAGAGTTGTTAGCACCTTGTGAGAGCCAAATCAGACATAAACCAAGCAGGTGTAACTTACGTGAAGGATTGCGATGAAGTTTCACATCCAGACACGGTGCCTCAGACATGAAGAAGGTGAGCTACAAGAATCTTGTACATACTTACCGCTGTTGGCCCCTGGCTAAGTGAGGGGTTGCCACAAACCATTCAATTTATGCTGGTTCTACTTGAACCTGTGTAAACATCAACCGAGGCACAAGCACAGGCAGATCTGACCTTCACTAACATCAAATTCAGAACAGGGTAAGAGGCTGCTCAGGCCACCCCTATTCCTGTTTGTGCTCAGGGTCCTGAAGGGCAACCAAACACAGATTTTAGCCTTGGAAACTTGGCGGCTTTTCCCAGCTCTGTCACTGGTCTGATAGGAGCTACTACCTCTTCTTCAATACTCTGCTCTCCTTACACCCTTAAATACTAACTACACCAATATTACTCTTGTCAGGAAACAATCAAAGCACACAGTATATCCCATGCTGCTTTCTTCCCCATCACTGCTTGTCTGAGGAACAGCTGGCTAGCTGGGCCTATGGAGGATGCCTCGCACCTAAAAGAATCCTCTCAGCATCTTACACAGCTACAACTGTCACCGCAGAGGCAGATGTTAGGAAATGCAAATCAGGTTGCAAGAGGTTGCAAGATCCTCCTATCTAATCTTAGCTACACATCACTTACAACTCTACTACAAAATACCAAATCAAAGCAAGATGCATGCCTTGCAAACCTTTTACAGCAGGCAGGTAGGCATCAATTATACTAAGCCATCATTTACATCCAATTCTTTCTGTCAGCCAGGTTTGCATTACTGTTGATTCTGGTTCTGAAGCAGTAGTTTTAAAGAGTGTTCAAAGGCACTGTTACCTAGATATTTAACTTTTTACTGGATTGCCAGATCATAGTATGGGCGGACAGGAAGCAAGCTGAAAGCTGGTGAGCAGAGATCTGCATAATCCAGGAACCTCTCTTTCTGCACTTTGATGTGACACATCTACAAGGCTTTCCTTTACCCACCCCTTCGGAACACTCTTGACTAACTGATGTCCTCGGGGGCCATACCCAGCACAGAATGCAACAGCACCATCACCACTCAACACCACTTCCATCACTGATTTTAGACTCCAAATGTTCTTTACTTCCCCACAAAGTTAGAGCAGCAACCACAAAAATGGTGTAACAACTGACTTAAACATCTCAATCTCAACTTTTCTAATTTAAAACCATTCAGAACTGGAGTCGCCTCTGTGTGCTCTCAGTATGTGCCAATTCCACTTTCAAGTAAAATCCATGATATTGACTATTCTTTGGGACAAAGACCATCAGTCTTTCATCCTAATCTCAAAGCACTCCCACAGTGTGCAATAAGGTCTTGGTTTAGCTCACTCCGGTGTGAAAAGCTGACCACAAAAATCACAGCAGATTCCTGATTACCTGCCTCTTACTAGAGGGAGATTTTAAGCAAAGTATTTAATTTGTGACATTTCTTAGTGAAAGGTGAACAATGGAACATACTGAGCACGATCATTAGCTCGCATTGCGCGTACAGTTATTCCCCCGTATTACCACAGTCGTGACTCTTTGAGAAAGCAAATTGTTAAACTCGTACATGTGAAGATGCACAGGAAATATTTTAAACTCAATTTCCATGAGCTCATTTGGATTATTTGCGTTGATCAAATATTATTCAAGTTACACTCATCTTATTGGCAACAGAAACAATGCCACGTGACTTATTATTTTAGATTTCTGCATCTAATCAGTGCAGCTGGAAAAGTGAATATTGAATTAACAATTGATCATTAATTCATGACAAATGGTACTGAATAAATCCACAGAGAAAACAACTGTGAACACTCAGTCTTCTGGCAAGTGAATACTCACTCTTCTATCCAGCTCTTAGGGCCAAATCTGCCTCATAAATTTCAGACTATACATTCAGCTCTAAGTTGCAGATTGATTTGCAGTGGGAGGGTCTGAGAAGCTGTTTTGTAAGTTCCAGCACACAGATCTCAAAGGTCTTTTAAATGCAGAGTACCTTATGTTACACATGGGAACGGGATTTCTTTTCAGTTCACTTAATTCCACCGCTTTGATTAACATTTCAGGATATTGCTCCTTGCTGTTGTACATGTGCTAAGCTGTCCTCCTGCTGCCTGCTGCTGTGATGCCGGAGATGGCAGCCACCTCTAAACACACAATCCTACCCTTCAACAGTCATTAGTTTGCCTTCAATTTGCAAGTTTAAATTCAATTGCAATTTAAAATGCTTATGTTAGTTGAAATTATTAAAATACATTCAAAAGCAAACAGTAAAGAAATGAGAGGGGGCAGCCACCTCCACCCAAACCTCAGCAATAGCGAGATCGGGGCTGACACAGAGCACTACACTCTTGAGCCAGAAAAGAAGTTGGAAAGAACATTGACATGAACCTTTAATGCTATAGCTATGACCCTTATTTTGGTATAAGATGTCCTTTTTTCTAGTTAGGTCACATTTATTGCTGATGAAAAGCATCCTTATGGGAAATTATACACAAGACTAGCAGTAAAGCTGCACCGATACATCTGCATTGGTAAATCCTTCAGACAAGCAGTACAGTTTTTTTTCTCCATATATATAATTCTGCTAAAATCAATGTATTATCAAATTCACTACAGGAGAGAGGTAAGTAGACTCATTGGCAATTGAAGAGACTAGCTAAGCTAAAACACTACAAGCATGGTGCACTTTGCCAAAAGGAGGTGTCTAGGGAACACTTCATCCCATCCAGTTCTGAAACAGCACATTCTATTACTAAACAGAGAGAGCCTGGGGAAGGAAGAAAGGGGTGAGCACACAGTTGTACACACAGACACAAAAAGATATCTGGAATCCATCATTCTCCTCCTAATTGACAGCTAGTTAAAGCCAAATGCTCTCTGATCCAGTTACATTTGTAGGTTTTGGATGTCTTTGTTGGCAGAAGACCTACAAACACCAGCCGGTCATAATTAGAAGCATGTGAACTGGATGAAATTCAGTTTGCCATTAACTTTCAGACACTTGCATTCAGCCAGCATAATGGCTTAGTGACTTAATCATGTATCCCACAGCATGGAGCTGTGGAATTACATCCTTTCTTAAACCAGTGAGGCATTCGACACTAAATGGAGATGCAAGTGTCTGGGCTTTAGTCTGGTCTCAAGGAAAAGAAAAGCAAAGCAAAGACACTGGAACTTTCTCAAAGCTGTACTAAGAAACCATAAAATCCTTAAGTGAAGGAATGTTTCTGTTTGGTGAAATCTGCAAGCTCAGATAACCAATACACATTAGCTCAGAGGATAAACATGAATTAAATAAAGCTGTCAATAGTGATGCCAAGCCACAAGACCCAGAGAGAGTACAGAGGTTTGCAACTAACTCAACCTGTTTGCTCAGTCTGTGGCTAATAAGTAACAAAAGCCTCCCTTACACTGCTCATCATCACAGGAACCACCATTGCTCTTCCTGTCAACTCAGACTCTAACAAGGTGTAATCTTGCCCTTGAGCATCTCATTTTCCCAGTGTGTTGCCCATGGGGCTGTTTTCCTCAGCCTCCCCATGTTCTATTGAGAAAGACTGAAACTTATGCACCTTCAGGACAATTGGCTCTTCTACTAGAGAACAAAGGGAATAAATCTCCTGTGTACCAATGCATTGTACCCTTACACATTACAGCAGCTAACTTTGCTGGGCTTTTTTTTAAACACAAGTTGAGCAAAGGATTCCTAGCTCAATCCAGATATTTCAAGGCTTCTCAGCATCCCATTGCTGTGCAGCTTCATCCCTCCCCTACCAATGGCACATTTGCACTCTTGAGCACACCTTTTAAACAACTGATGGCAAAGCTGACCGTCATGGATCCTGTCCTTGAGTGTGTGTACATGGGCTGTTGAGAGCATTTTCATTCAAACAGTCTTATTTCCTATCAGAAATAAAAAGGCAAACACAACACGACTGTAGCTAAGCTGGCTGCACTCATCAAAGCTGCCTACCATTTATGCTGAACAGAACAGTCATCAAACCAACCCTTGCTCTCACGTACACATACTGAGAAAGCTTTACTGAAATGGTAAGCAGGGGCAGTGGTGCCAAACTCCAAAGGAGATAGATGCTGATGCTCACTTAGGCAAGAGCTGCGCAGGCATATCTGGAATAATCTGACCCTTAAAATATATTCCAACACCCTATAATAAAAGACATTCTGGAACAGTGCTTGTATTGGCGATCAACGTGGCAGTAACTAAGGAAAATCATGACATGACACTATCTCTGTACACTGCCACTGGCACAAGTGCAAATTCACAAGCACAGAGAGGCCTAACATATGACTCAATGAAAAAAAAAGTAATTATTACTTATTAATTGGTTAAAAATAACATTCATTTTGATTGTTACAACTAAGTAATAGTCATTCTCATTACTAGGCCTTGATAAAGGTGAGAAACAAGCCATAAGACTTCAATCGTGGAACCTCAGCATTTTAATGCAGTGTAAACATTCTGGGGGGAAAAATACTATGGGACATACATATTCCAGAATATGACTATTTCCCTCATGTAGGGTTATCATTGTGCTCAAATCTACAGTAAGAGTCTCATTGACTTCAGCAGCAGGAGAACTGCACAAACACTAACTGCTTCTGAAAAGTCAATGCTATTTATTTGCACAGTGTTCTGCACTGGGTACCTAGGAGATTTGCACATGAAGGGAAGCAGCATCTGCCTACTTTTCTACACTAGAGTGAAAGAAAACACCCAAGTTCAGCCCTGTAGAAGGGAAAGTAAGGGAAATGAAACCAAAATAAGACATAAACCAACACTAGTGGCTTTGAAAAGCGAAGGTTCGTCAGGGGCTAAGCACAGTCATGTTCTCACTACATTAGGTACGGCATGCAGCTGTAGTTATGTTAGCAAAAAGCACCATACAATAGCAATGGATCTGTAGAGTGGGACAGCTCATGATGTGTGCCTGACAGTTACGCTACACACATTCTGAGTCTCATCTAATGGACTTAGCATCCACTCAGAGCTGGAAACCTTCCAGCGCATTCATTCCTGGAGCCCTCTGACACACACTGCACTCAGCCGTCTCCAAGACCTAATAGCATTTTCTCTCCTGGATGTGTGCTAGTGGCTCATCTGCCCCCAGGTTCCAGAAAGCTGCCTACAGAAAACAGGGTGTAGTTACCATTTGTATTTGGGTTTGTCAAAATACATAAACAGCACGTATCTGCTGAAGGTAGAAGAACTCAGGACACACAAAGGAAGAGCACTGTGCAAGTACACCATCATTTCAGATAGACATTTATGCTATATTAAGTTTAGTGAGCATTAACAGATTACAAAGAGGCCCAGATGAGCGAATGCTGTAAGGAACCACACAAATATCCGCAGCAATGCAATATAAATTACTGTTGCCCGACCTCAAGAACTAACCATATTTGCTTGTAGGAATGTTAGGTTATAATCCTCCACAAACTGCTGGAGAGGGACACATTTCCTATGCTGCCTGTCTGATCCACAATGATAGATTATATATCTGCTTCCTATGAGAAACAAGAAGACATTATGATGAAAGCTAGCTGATCCCACCACTATATTTAGGGGGGAAAAATACTTTAAAGCAGCACAGAAGCAACCAAAACACATCACACGAAGGCATCCCAATCTAATGAGCAGGGCGCTGGCATGTTCCTGGAGATCTGAATGCTTTTCTCAATTAAACAGTAGGAGTGGACTGGTTTGCAAATATTTAATTTCCAAGCCTCTAATTACAGTGGCTGAGCTTTTCCTCCTGAGAAAACAGGTGTTGACACAAGATCTGACAGATCCTAGCAACTGGCATTTGCTGGTCCCTTTCTCGGCTTTACAAACACACATGGCAAAAAGGGGAATGCAGGATCTAAACGAAGACACAAATATTTGGGCTGCGCATCAAGGATATCTTTGATGTGTGTTTGCATGGTGAGCTGATGATCATCTGGCTCAGTTCTTCCAGGGATGGAAGCTTCAGCATGCCCTATTTTGAAATGGCATCATCCTGACTGAGAAAACCTTTGCACATGAGTCAGGTAATAGGAAGTAATTAAATACATCCACAATTAAATCCTTTCAGTGAGGGGGGTTTAAACTTGACATCTCCCTTAGGTGCATCAAAAGGGGAAATAAAATGGGTGGAACCAAATGGAAACAGGATATTTGTTGTGCATCAAAAAAAAAAACCCTGAAAACCCATGATGCTTCCCGATTTAAACTGCAAATATGAGTAAAGTCAAACTTACAGCTTAAAGTATATTCTAGTTCATTTGCATGCTCTAATACTGCTAAAAATTTAATGCATTTGATGGAAGCAGGACAACCAAGAAAAATGCTACCTATTGCACATTGTTTTTCTGTATTGCCTACATGTAGCTAATTACAGCCTCCCCTCCTTCACTCTAAAAATCCCTTGCTTTTGTGGGTTTTATTCGTTGTCCTTAATGTTGCTTAAATATAGGGCTTTGTCTGAATTACCATTTTATTGTAGCGTTAAACTTGCATTGAGACACATCAACAGCACTGTGTTAAGACAGCAGTCAGTTCAGTCATTAATACATTTAAACGCTTTATTTAGTTTATTTCTGTGTCATGCCCTCACCCACCAAAAAATATCATCTGTTTTTTGGTTTGAGGACTAATCTGGAAACGCTCAGTGCTCCCCCATTGGAGTTCATATTGTTCACATTCCTACCAAGATGTTCTTCAAAGTGCACTTCTGGCACAGAGCAATAAAAGCTTTATGGGCCGGCTCCCGTACACACACACTAAATCCATCCTTTGTTCATGCTTCTACTGCAATAGCATAAAATTATAACTAAGTATGTTTTACACTACTAAACCACTCAATGGCTACAAACCTGCCTTGCCTTTTTTTCTGATGTTGAACTATTATTATCCATTGTCCCTTCATTCCCCTCATTACATCAAGAAGACTCTATTAATGTAATTTAGATGCTTTGATATCCTCAAATGAAAGATGATAGCTCTTGACATCAAACGGTCTCATGTCTGCATCACACAACTCAGTTTTAAACAGAGATAGCCCATCCAGCAAGGGCACTCTGCAGCTGAGAGTGGACCAGCTCAGAGGGAGGCCAGGCTGTCACAGCTACACCGCTTGAGGGATCTGAGCTCAAATCCTTGCAGATATATTTCTTGAAACTAGCTATTTCAGAGCTATCTGAAGGAGTTCGAAATGACACTGAGCCATATGGCATATGTATTAAAGAAGGGCTTTTTTTTTTTTTCATCTTGCTCAAACCTTTTCTCTTTTATACTGAATTCCCTGCTATGTAAATAAGAAATCAGTTCAAGGTCTGTTACATTATTCGTTACTTCCACATCATTCAAAGGCATGCCAGACTCAGAGATTAATTCAGCCAGAAAGGACTTTTGAAAATGCTTGGTCTGACCTTTCATGTAACACAGAATCCAAAATACAAGGGCAAAGAAGTTAATGTCTTTACAACAGGGACGGATTCAGATGATTCGACCTGAACTGCACAAAACGCAACCATTTTTAGCTCTGCTGAGTGATTGAAGTTACATGCAATTATTCAGGTCCCTGTGGTGCATTACCAGGGGTGCTCTTCCTGGGTTTTACAGAACCCCATGCTATAGCATGTGCTTTGTTTGCTCTTCTATGCATTACAGGATGTTACTTTTTTTCCAGCCAACCACCTTCAGTAAGGCAGAATATTTCAGTTCTAAACTTACTAAAATCTGCACAGCAGGTAAAGAAGAGACCAAGGCTTGAGGTTACAAAGGAGCTGTGGTCCCAACAGATGGAATATACCCATGCTGCAGAAAAAGACAAAAATCCCCACGAGGTCTAATAATCAAAAAATAGTGGGAGAAAATGTATTCCAATCCAAATCTGGTAGTCAGTCTGCACTAACCATATGTATATGATATAAAAAGAGAACCTTCTCAGGAACATACTAGCAATGTCCAGGCAGCGGTCCATCTTCATATCCCACCTCCACCTCCTTTTCTTATCTACTTCCATATGACAGCCATGTGATTTCTCAGCCTCTTTATAAATTAGCTGAATGATAAACTCAATGTGAATTTCCTCTCCAATCCCAGGAACATTTCCATCCCATTTAAAACTCTGCTCCATTTTTCTGTACCCTTGAAGCTCTGACACCAGAACAAGGTACAAAAATTCTAGTGACAATCTAGGTAAGGCTGTACCCAGAAGAAAGTTCACTTTCCCAATCATATTTTAAACTCTTTCTTCATTTATCTAGAAGGTTCTGTTTCCTTTCAGCCATAGCACTGTACTGAGAGCTCATGTGTAAGCGTTTCCTTACCCTTGGATACGTTCAAAAGCTTCAGGGCATTGGAGTCTATGTGCACTGTTCCCACACAAGAGAATGCACACAATGCAATGCCTTACACTGGTTTTATTGAAGAGAGCCCTCCACATTCGTGACCAACTGATCAACAAACTTGGATACCTGAACAAAAGTAACTTGTCTTCTCTTTTCTTGCTATTCCACCAACACTTGCAAAAACAGTACACTGACAATTAAAATCACTGATATTAATACTGAATGTGAGACCACAACTCAGCTCCTTACTGGCCCTACAAAGACAGTTCTGCTCATTGATCTCTGTCTTCACAACTGTTTCAGAGCTCTACCAGTGACGTAGCTATCAAAAGACACTCAGCTAAATCCAAGCTTTCAAATCAAAATGTCACGCAGTATTAAGTTCTGAAGTTCACACACACAATGTCAGTTAATTTGCCTTTATCAATCTGCCCATAATCCATTCGGAAGAAAGGATAGATACTAAACGTCTGTCTGACAAGGTCTGTGTTTCCAAATAACTATGCTGGTACTAATTAAATTTTTAGCTGCCAAGCTTTGCAGATGAACTCCTGAATCTAGTGGTTTGTTATTCTGCATAGAATCAATAGCTGGCCAATCTGCCTGGAGCTTCCTGGTCACTCTTCTTTACGTCTTGTAAGTAAGAAACAATACACACACTTTCTCAATTTCTGTGACATTTCTTTGTTTCCATCACTGTATAGTTGATGATTCAGAAAACTTCTCATCTTCTTACAATGGTTCTTAGATATGAAAGTTATCACATTTTTCCCCACATTCTCCTTTGTTGCTTTTTTCAAACCTTCTATTTCAGCTACAGCCATTATAGACAATGGATACCTCCACCTGCTTCATACTGAGCAGATGTGCTAAGTGAACATCTCACTTTTTTGGTTCTTCATTGCAAAATTCACCCTTATTTCAAACCATATCATTTAACAAAGGGCCAGTTGGCTACTTCATTACTTTCTAGCAGCGAATACTATCTCGCAACACATGAGATGGAATCGGAGCTGGTGCTACCCAAGCCTATGATTGAAAAAAATGCCATTTGGAGTTCAAACACATCAACCACAATATTCTGCTTTCAATGGAATCCCCCCTCTCAAGGCAAGAAGCACATCAAGTACGAGACCTGTCAAGATCATCTCAGCTCACCTGTGAAAAAGCCAAGTTTGCATCAGGCAGGAGTGAACAGAAAATCAATGTGGAAGCAGACACTGCTCAGGGAGGGAAGCTATTTGCCCTGGTAACAGTCTGAAGGAGGAAGACAGACAACTGGTGTCTAGAGACTGAGAAGAGCAATACAATTACATCTTTACTTATGTGCTAAAAATGAGTTTATATAAATTAAGGAAATGCAAACTTTTCAGGTGCATGAAGGAACCAGATCAAGGAATACTTTAAAATGTAACAGGCAGAAACAGTACAAGATAAAAAGTCCCCTTTGTAACCAAGCTCTGCACCACTTACAAATGCACAAACTTCAGACTCTAAGTAGGAAACAGAAATGCCCTTGGTCTCTCCAGGGAGATGATCCATGTTCTGGCACACACCTAAAAGGAAAGACCTACCCTCACAGCCACCTTGACACAGAATTTCTGCCTCAAGTTCGTACCACTGTCCCCTTTTCAGAGCTAGCTCTCTGCAAAGCAGAAAAACCCATATCTGAGCTTTGCAGGTTGGTTTCTCTGGGAGAATAAAGTCAGTGACACAGAGGCTACAAACACTCTTGTACACAAAAAAAAATCCCCCAAGCAGCCTCATCGTCTGGGATTTTCAGCTCTCGGTTCTCAAGGAGCAACTCCAGACCCAGGGCAAAGCTTAATTCGAGTTGGGGCAAAAGCTCTTTTGCCTAACTACTTTCATCCAGAATCGCGGAGAGCCAGAAGTTAATGCATTCCTTCTAGCACGACTGAACATTTACCAGTACCTCAATAAGCAGGAACTAGAGAGGTCTGTGCAGCAGCATCGCTTGGCAACACCTTCTGCATCACAAGTGTGAGACTGTCAGAACTTCAGTACCCCACATCACTCAGGATAGATCTTTGTACCATAGGGCTGAGCTCTTTCATCACACACCCCTGTCTAGAACAGAGGTTTTATCAAAGGGGTGCAAGTAACAGTTGATGTTAAATGACTTTTAAATAAAACAAAACTGCAAAGTTTCAACTGTTCTGCACTGGTTTATTTTCAACAGCCACTGCTGCTTCATAAAACTAATGCTCTGTATGAAACCCACAGAAAATGCCACAAACAAAGCTGCAAATTAAAAAGCCACTGCTGGAAAATGGAAGTGTTTCTGAACTACCAAACCCGCCACAACGCATGAATCCTGAATTTCAGCCAGCTTCAGTAAACAGTTTATCAACACCCATTACTCACAGTCAGTGTACCACTGCATACAGCCTTAACATATGCTGCCTGACACCCAGCCTCCCAGGAAAAAGAGCGACTGCTCTAAAGATGTGGTTACTTAAGCCTGAGAGCTAAGAGACATAAAGGAGATGAATCTGTAATTATAGCCCAGTTACTATGCAAATACTTCGGCACACTATCTTGGTAAGAAATCTAGGTCTTGCCTTTCAGAACAGTTTCATTATTAGAAACGATTATTTCCTTTATTCCACCACTGTGATATTTTGTGCATCTTATGCAGCACAGATGAGGAGCAAACAAGAACGAACAGCTTTTACCTCGGCAATCCTCACTGGCAGCATCAAAATCACAGCCCTGAAAGGACCAGAGATGAGAAATACCCAGGGATTGGAAATCTGTGGTTAGCAGAAAGCCTGAATAATAAGTTGCATCTCATATCTTTAAGACGGCGGATATTTTTAACAAGTTCATAATGTTGCACACAGCTGAAACCGCATGGGTCGGACACACTGCGATTCCTTGTGTCATGCAGGTGGTGAGTCTATAATGGCTCGCTAACGTGCTGTCCTGGCTGCAAACAGGGCTTTTTTAAGTCTGTTTCCTCCTTCCTTATTCTTGACTGTGTTTATGTGATAGAATTAAGACAGGAATTTCACGTATTAAGAAAGGTAGCACTGTATGAAGGCTGATGGTTCGAGCCCCAGCAAGCACAGCAGCAGGCAGCCAGAGTCGCCAGGAATGCACTGATACAGACCTGGCTTCCTACAGAATAACTGCTGACAGGCACCAAGTCTGACACGGATGTGCTAGGGTGAATGCTACGTGGACACAACTGGGCTAAGCACACTGTGCTGGATAAGCACATCAGACATAGCTACGTATAGGACGGCTTTATCTATTAATGTAGGCAAGCTGCTTTAAAGCAGCTTGGCTGAAATATAATTCTGAAAGGAGGAAAAAAAACACAGGCAATGACTTGCCATTGAAGATGTCCTGCACCTTAGCCACAACTTCATTATCTCACATTCACCGGACTACTTCAGACATCCGACGTTATTCACAGACACAGAGTTTTCACAGCATCAGCAGAGGAAGGAAAAAAAGAAGCTTAAAAAGAACTTTCTGCTCGAGGAAGTGAAAACCCAACCTGTCCTCTCACGTTTCTTAAGGCTAAAATAACTTCCCTCTCCTCACATAAAGGGAGCAGACACAGTGTCTCTCCCCAGAGCACCAGAAGCCACAAGGGCAGGCTAGATTAAGCTTGTAAGACTGATGCAATCCTGTGTGAGGTATTACTTCAGCAAGTGGGGAGTTAGCAACATGTTTTTTGCAAAGGACTTCTCTGCGTCTCCTGCCATGCAAACAAAAGCAGCAGTGGTGGGGAGATGTGTTTTGATTTTACTGTGCTGCTGCTCATCCTTAGATGAGGCATCCCTGCCTGTCCGGCAAGTCACAAATGAAACCTCAGCCTGCAAACGAACACTGATCATTAAAGGTTGCTATGATATTTACAAAAGGGATAACAGATAACTGGACAAAGTAGGAATATTATCTGATACATGGAAACAGATGTTTTTATGGAGTGGTGGATAAATTCCCTGTAATTCCTTACGTTCGAAGGCTTGCTATATTTCCTCATTTGGAGGATGGGTCTGTATTAGTTTCCAAACAGCGAGCATATTGTTCCACATGTTCTCAGCTCCTGAATTGCACTAATTTGTATTACTGCATTTTTAATTTAATGATTGATATGTTGGCTTTGCAAACTGTCAGAATAATTCATAGAGTATTAAAACCCCCAAGTGTACAGTAGTTTTATTAATGCACCCTTAAAGAATAATGAAACCTCCAGCCTCGCTCTAATGAATTCTGGTGAAACATGTATGAATGATGCTATTCATATATGCCTGTCCCTCAGGTGGGGAGGAGGGAGAGGGAAGAAACAAGGAACAACCCCCCCCAAGAACTTATAGTGATAAAATGGAAGCATTTTCTGAAATAACCTTCAGATATTAAGTCCTGCTAGGAGAAATGGCAGCTTCAAACACACACTTACTTATTCCTCTGCGTCACAGCATTATGAAGGATTGTTTCATTTAAAGCCCCGGGCACAGCTTTTCCAGGCTCTCTAACATGACCAAGGTAGGATTTATACACCTAAGGTCAAGTCCTGAAGCCCTAACTCAGCTTTTCAATGGGTGTTTTGCTTCAGAAACAAATACTGTCCTTAGCCTGTATCCATGGCTCCAGAGACTCATCAGCACACTATGAACATGATGCATGTGACCACAGGAAAGTACAAACAATGCACAGGTAGGATCTCTTTTCAGATAGCTTTGAGAAGGTCTGACTTCTTGCAAACTGTGTACGCCCCATCCTACTTATTATGATGTGGAGCCAAAGCGTAACAGCCTATTCTCTTTCATAACATTTTATCTTGCTCTCAGGGGTAAAGGCAGGAGAGAGTTTCATTCCCCTTGGAAGACAGTGAAGAAGATAAGAATGAGGAAGCGGACTTTGGTTACCTGCCCCATCCCAGTCTCAAGAAACCCACTCTGTAAGGGAGCTCTGGATCAATGAAATGGGCAGCACACCAATACCCAGAAGTATAAATTGCCTGAATTGTTGGGGGTCTTGCACAGAAAACTATCCAAGCTGTTGGAAGCTGGCAGTGGTGGAAGGGAGCCATAATAAGGATAATATCATCCAAGCCAGTAGCAACAAATGAGTTAAGTGGCCGTGCTGGGAGGACAAGATTTCCCCCATGCAGATTATGCTTTACAGACACGGTGGGCATTTTGTGCCTCATATTTTATTGTTTAGGCTCCTTATGTTTTCAGTATTCCTTCAGTCAGTTGTTGACAAGGCAGCAAGTTAACCACATAAGATGTATAAGGAACAGAAGGAAATAACTGTTTGCCCCATGAGAAATTCTAACATGTCAGTTGTTGACTCTTTTCCACCAGCAGTGTTCCAAAATGTGGTATTTAGAGGAGGTGAAACATTCGAATTTCAGCATTTTAATGCTGCATTTTGAAGGAAAATATTTTGTACTGAGTCAGTTCAACACGAAGGAAGATACTCTGTATTGAGTCACTTCAACATGAAGCCACCTTCCCCTCTGCAGCACACTGCCTTGCTGAAATCATTCACTGTGCTTCTTGACATCTACATTCTTCATGGGACAAGCCCACTGCTTTAAACCATTCCTCTTGAAACAGTCCTACCACCCAACATGTGGACCTCACCACACTGTGCTGCACCATGGAGATGAAGGCAGAAAGCACAGCTCCTAGCAGAGGACAGTCACCAATTACAGCTCCTCTACATCAGCACGCCACAACAAAGAAAACTGAATGTTTTATGACAGATCATTTAACTGAAATATTGCATGCGATTCAGACACAACAGGTCCAACAGCCAGATCTATTTCTGTTGTTGACCTTTCAAATCACTCACCTGTGAAAACTCCACCTCTCCCTGTCAATTAACAACCATCATGGAAACAAAGAGCTGTCTGAATCCCTAAGTGACAAGGGGTGTTGTTTTCATTCTACAGCTCCAGACTACCAGGGTAAAGCCAAATTTGCATTTGCAAGTGATTTGCTACTGATTCAAGGAGCTAAACAAAGGAAAACTGTTTCCAAATAAATCCGGAGAGAACAGAATAGATACTGGGAGCACATTTTAACACAACAGATTTCATCGTGATTGACTGAAGTGCAGCAAACTTTACTCAAACACTCAGTACCTTCTACAAGACTTCAGCTACAGAGGAATAAGCAAATCACCTCGGAAAAAGAAGTACTTAAAGGCAACTTAAGCCTTTACTCATTGTTTTTTATGCTAGTCACATGCTAGGATGGTTTTCTGCCCATTGGTAACACTACTTAGCTTCTCTCCCCAAAAGGAGGATCCACAACGGCTCAAAAGGTTGCTCTGCAATAACCATCTCCTTTACTGTACCATAGCTTAAAACTGTACCAGGAAGAATCTATTTTTTTCCTGCTTTTAAGAATACATGAGTACACAACACAGAAACAGATTACAAATGCTGTTTAAGCCAAGCCTAAAAACCCAAAATGGGAACCATATCCAGCAAAGTGCCGAGCTCCTCATAGTATTAATGGCACGTTAGGATACAGGGATCACTTGCTGTCCTTTTTGGGGTGGAGGAACAGGAGGGCTGGAGGAACAGAGTGGTTCAGGTTTTCCTGCCACACTCCATCACTATAAAAACACTTGGGCCGTGTGTGACACAGTCCTGCCGGGTAAGAGACGTGTTTGCTGCCTCTTAGAAAATTTTTGTGACATTACTAGTAGGAATTATTCAGGACTGTAATCCTGATCTAGAAGACAGAGCCCCAGTGCAGTCAAAAACAAACCAGCAACAAAACCTCTTCTGCAATGAAGCTGACAAGCAAGCCAAAGCCAGTGGCTCTGACATCCTGGTACACAGCCCCTCATGTACATGATGGAAAGGGGATGACGGGAGGCCACAGAAAGCGCAAGGAGGTACCAGCGACTGGAAAGCATCTTATTAAGTGCACCAAACCGATGGTGCACTCACGTGTTTCTCTTCTGACTGCTATAAAACAGGTTCTGTTTTATTATAGTAAAACAACAAGCAACAACAGAAACTTCAGAACAGAGCCATGGCACACTACAGACACATTTTTCTCAGACCTTGCCAACACATCTGATGCATTCCGCATCCCCTACAGAATATCAGATGTCACTTTTCTCAGCCTTTCAAAGAGTAGCTGCATCATGCCACATAATTCCCGCTGGAAAAGAATTCCAAGCAAGTAAAAAGATAAATCCAGTTTATCTGGAAAAAACGTTAGCAGATATCAGTACAAAATAAAGTAAGCAGTCCTGATTTTAACTCTTGCCTGTGCTGACTAGTCCAGGAACTGGAAAAGAAGTCCTCAAAGGGATGTTTAGCTGCCATCATCATCAAGTACTAACTGCACAGAAGAATTGGTTTGGAAACTACCAAAATTCCTCATCAAAAGATTTTTAGCAGCAAACTTTCTTAGTACATAAAAAAGAACCCCCTTCCAATGCCCCATCATATCCTGATTTAGATCACCTGAGCAGAACAGGTTGCTTACCCACATCTCAGGTATAAAGCAATTACTAGTAGAAGCTTTCCCACTGACATGTCCAGGTCTGTTCACATGGCTATTCTTTGAAGGTGGGCAACCAGTTTATTCTTCATGATCTACGCAATTGCTTCTTTATCGCTGTCAAATAGCATTAGTCAATTTGTGGGTTTGTGGCAGGGGCACTTTTCTATTAAAAAGAATTAGATAAACCATTTCCTGCATCTCAGGCCGAATAATTGCAAAATAATCATAGTTTCTGTGAACAGGGGGATGATATAAAAGGGTATTTTAGAGGTTCCGAATTTTGCTAACAGTGCATAACACACGCCAAATGATTGTTCAGTCCTCACCCAAAACATGAACCTTGGCTTCAGCTAGGTAGATAGCAGCAACCCCACACTGGAAACCCATTGAAGTGCAGAGCATTCTCATTTTCTGTTTGTTCATACCAGCTTTACATTGTAAATTTACACCAAAATAAGGAGATTCTGGCTGGGTTTGGTAGAAACATAGTACTTCTGAGTGACAAAAAGCTGTCCCGGCTCTTGGACAGTACACAGTCTGAGCCTGTTAAATAAGCTAGACCTGTTTACAACCCTAGGAGAATTCTGTTTGTTGAAGTGACTTTCAGTAAATGCCTTTTGATTCTCCAATAATGTCAAACAAAACCCAAACAACTAATAGATATTTTTTAAACTCAACGAAAGTGAAAGAGAACAGAAAATGCTTCTAGAAATTTTCATTCCAACTCCACTATCTATTCACTGAAAAAGTGACAAGTGTCATCACATCACCGTATCTGCAATGTGTGTACCGCATCTTTACACAGCAACTTTTCTCTTTAACCAGAAAGAGAACAAAGGAATAAAAAGATAAATGTAATATTAGTGCTGGATTTATGTGCTGCAGTAGAAATAAGATGAATACACAACTATTGGGCTTGTCAAAGACATATTTGGGTAGTGGCAAACACTCACATTTCAGAAAGCGGGCTACAGTCTCTTGTCTGTCAGATGAAGTGCAGATACAAGTTCAACGTTAAAACAAAGAAAAGGAAAAATCCAAGATGAAAGTAAAAATGTGAAAACCAAAAAAAAAACCCTGAAAACTCCAAACGCTTTCAGAGAAATTCATCACTTTCTAAAGAGAACAATCAGCTCGGAGCGCTGGTGTCTGTTTTGTGGCACAGTGACAGATCTAGTCTAGCAATAACATGCTACGAATACTTTCAGAGCCTCACTAGCCCCACGCTGCTCAGCCTGTATTTGTACCATTTTAGTTCTTTAACATGCAAGTTTAAGGTTGATTCAGTTCTCTGCAAACCCCTTTATTTTCCAAGGTTGTAGAGCTGGATTTACAGTGTCTGGTTATTGCAAGGAGAAGGAAAGCGAGGAGGGTGTAATCCTACAAGCCTAGGAAAATTGCGGGAATAAATCATGGGGACTTTTCTTTTTATTACATTTACTTTTAGAAGAACAGTATAAATAAAAGACTGCAAACAAGAATGAACCAGAAACCAGGAAACAGGAATAGTCCTTTCTTCTATCCCTTTCTTATTCCTGCTAAGGCTTTTTCTGTCTTTACTCTAGAAACACAGCACTCTCCAAATCTATTAATATTCCTCCTTTTCCCTAGCTGTCATTATTATGGGAAGTGAGAAATGGCTGTCAAGCTCCAAAGCAAAACCAAGCACATTGTAAATCCCCTACAGCCACTCTTGTTCCATATAAGGACATTGCTGCTATTATGGCAATGAGCAGAGTAAATAACTAAAAAAAAAAAAAAAATAATTAAAATTGTTAATAATTAACAATCCCAAACCACCCTTTTTATTATTTCATTTTTTCCACACAGTTTGTTCTTGGAAGCAGGGATCTTTTACTCCACACAGTGCTAATCAACGCCCAGGTCACAGGAGACCAGGAAACTTAGACAACATAGCACACGTATTAGTGGGAGAACAGATTTGAATGAGACAAAAATCTATACCCAAATGGAAAGATCATCATGGATTTATCAAAATGGAATGTTGCACTCAGATGTCTATGTGCTTCCATCCTAAGCACTCAGAGGATGCAGCACAATCTATCAGTGCTCAGAAACTTCACCCTTCTTGGCTCCAGAGAGTAAGTAGGGGAGAAGAAATATGAATGTCTTCTCACGAGAAGCAGACTTAAATACAGTCTGGAATTGGTTCATCAGTTCATATTCCAACGTAGGGTCATGCTTTAATGACGAGGCCAATGCAAGCCAGTAACTTCCAGTCATAATCACAAATTCAGTGCCATGCAGACGTGGCTGGAAACAAAATAGGCTATTTCACTACTCCCAGTTTTCTGGGAAGTGGACATTTAATCTGCCCAGCTGAAAGCCATTTCAAGTCATTTAGGGTTGATCACTTAGTGTAGCTCAGCTTTAGGTCTGGTCTGGTATTAAAGGGTTCTGAACAATACAAGTGAGGCTTAGACCTCCAGTAATGCTGTTGTTCCACCTCCTTGACAGCTTTTCAAAATGGACTGGTGTCCAAAATGCAGAACACTTCAGGAAATGCAGTCCTCCTCCTCCTCTGCTCACCATGCTAAGCTAAACCCTCCACCTAAAGACCTTGAAAGCCCCTTTACACTTCACCTTCCCCTGTGGTCTCATTCAAGGCAGGACCTCCGCTGTCTTTGCTGGGAACTGGCTTCTCTAGACATCATGATTTTGACCAGAGAATTGAGTCATCCTGCTCTAATTGTTTTAATGACTATTAAAAAGCCTTATTTCTGATCACTAAAAAGCACATGAAAATTGAGCCTTGAGGCAATGAACAATTGGAAGAAGAGAAGCAGTCCCCATGAAACCTAGGATTTCCCTATCTTTCCCTTTTGTGTCTCTTTATATTTTGCCAAGTAACCTCAGAGAAGCAGAAATTGCAAGGAGAGGTAATGTGGGCTTCATTAAACCAAATGATGCTGCCAGGAGAAGCAGGCAAAACTTTAGACCCAGTTCCTTCAGGTCAAACATCATCATAAAATAGTTTTCAAAGGACTACAAAATTGTGCATATCTTCAGTGACAGAAAATGTGCTTTTGAGCTTTACCACTTCTCATTAAAGCCTTAATGTGTTGGTTTGGGGATGGACATAAGCCCTGCACAGTACAGATGGAGCAGAAGACTTCTCCATTTGAGTTTACGCACTAGAAGAAGCACAGACTCTAAAAAAGGATCCTTAGTTTGTGCAGCAGTACAATGCCATCCCAGCATATCCTCAGGTACCTCTAGTGGAAACACACAGATGTCAATTCAATACAAGGAAAAGATTTTCCCAATGAAAGCAGTTAAACACTGGAATGGGTAAAGAGGCTGTTGAACCTTCCTCCAGTATTTCAAACTATCTTCTTGGAAATCACTGAATTGCTCCCAGGAGATGTTATTTTTTCTTAATGCCTAAAAATCATTTTCAAAATCAGAGAAATCCTTGGTGGAAACATCTCCAGATTCACGCCTCAGCCTGTTGTCATTGTCACCTTTTGTTTAGGTCACTTCAGCAAGACCTTTGAAAACATCCTACATTGGACCTTACTGCTGCACTTCGCATACTTCTTTGCCACCCCACCTTTGGTCTGTTAAGTCACTAGACACAGAGCCCCTTGTCAGTAACAGTATGGGGAGGAAGGCTCTGCTCATCTCCTCACAAGAGCCCTTATGTGGCTTCATTTCTCCCCTTGGAAACGGCTGCTCTGCCCCACTGCCCACAGACTGAGCCCCAGCAAAGACTTGGAGCCAGCAAACTGTGGCAGCGAGGATGCTAGGATGTGGAAGAGGCTAAGCCAAGTCTCAGAGGTGAAAGCAAGCCTCCGTTCTCCCAGGAAGCCATGAGGGGCTTATGGAGAGCCAGGTCTATGGCACTCAGCTGCACTACAAAGAAAGCCTGGAGGACACCCTGTCATGACAGATAGGGAGAATGGTTGCTTTTTAACCTACCATTTATTTTTCTCTCTCACAAATCTCTGTTTTCTCCTTCTAAAGAGTTGCTTTATTATGTTGTGGTGTAATGAAACACAGCTAAAGAAATTGCAAGCCTTTGGTCTCTCTGGCATATTCACTTTGAAAAAGAGGAAGAGAAGTTCAAGTGATAAAGGACATGAGGTCTAAACACACTCCCCTTCTTCCCCCTAGGAGCTACACTTTGAGGGTATTTTGGAAGGCAGACAATGTGCTTTACTCTGCTTTGTGATCTTGGGTGCTGCATGTCTGCGGCTATTGCCAGTTTCCTTAAAGAGAGAACAAAGATGCTTTCTCAACTCCCCGAGGCTCTGTTATGAAGTATTTAGTAAGCGACAGTGATCTCATTTTGTGACATTCTTATTTCTAAGTTAGTACTGATAACCCCACACGGTGTTAAAAAGACTCCAACATACCAAAAGCTCTATCAAAGGCAAAATATAAAAACTAGACCCTTCTGCTCTCAGGAATTACAAGCTCCTACACAACCCAGTTGTTAAGGCTGGTGTCCTGGCTGAATTCCAGCCTGAGCACCACCAACCTTTCTTCCTACTCCTCCTTGAGTATTACCTCTTCTACCAAAGGAAGAATTAGGGCATGAAAAAACCCAGCTCACAAGTGTGCCCTGTCCCAAAGGTGTGTGTCACAGCACTGGGCTCAGAAAGCCCCCTCGTATTTACATCATACTGAATACTCAGAGTATTACATCCTTATTTAGAAGCTTTATAAGAGCAAAACCACCATGTACACGAGTCCACTGAATAGAAACTACTGTACATAAACATTTTACTATTAAAACAGTATAAGTCAATATTAAAAAAGACTTACAACTCATTTCAAGTGGATTTGCATATGTAACAACTGTGGCTTTGCAGGCTGCTTGGGCTTGTATATGTGTAAACAATTTGTTGTGTATTTGTTAACATTCATACAGCAGACAAATGAGTGGCTTACAAGTAACTGAGAAGACAGGATACCCTTCCAAAAGTTACATTTAACATTGTAACATCCAAATCCAAAGAATCCAAGTGGCTCGTGCACAGAATTAAAGAAATGTGAAAAACTAATGTCAGAAGCTTAAAAGATAAAGAGACCAAGCACTTGGAATCACGCAGGTCTAAGAGGTGATTTTTAGGTCCTAACACTTTTTGACTTTAATATTAATTACTGAAGCAACGTAAGAATCAAAAAAGCACTAGTTACAGCCTAGTGACCTCAAACTGCGCTGCAGTATAGAAGTGTGAGGAGAATCTAGGTGGTCACAAATGAACATATTTAAGCCCAGTTGATTGCCTTACTGAGCCCTCTGAAGTCAAGAAGCTGATTTGTGTGCTGTCAGGAACCTGGAAAAAACTCTCCATGTAACAGTGGCTTCAGATGTGGAAGGTGATAGCAGCTGGACAACATACACCGACGTACTCATTTAGTTAGCATTAGGCTTAGTGCAAACCCCTGATAAATGTACCCAGTTGATGTAAGGTCTTTGCATGTACCCAGGCAGCACAGTCATTTTAATCCAGCAGAAAAATGTGCAGTGCCAAATTTCTCAGCCCCGTGGCCTGTTCTGTGCCAGCAAGAACACTTTTGCTTAATGTGCTAACCCGGATTAGACAACTGAACTAAATGCAAATAACTCTCCTCTTTCTTATGCTGGATCAGTTTTAAGCTAGATTGTTGACTGAAGCCTTCCCAGTCCATGGATATTGAGATGTTAGTGCCAGGAATGCGGAGTTCGGACACCACCAGCTCTTGGAGAAACAGCTCAGGCTTCTGCCACGGAGACCTGGAGCACAGAGCTGTTTGCTAAATTCATACAGCAAGCCTCTCTGTATGTGACTCGTGCTTTCCTTTGAGCGCTTCAGGGTTTAGTTTCCTCTCAACATTGGCTCAGTAACTAGTCCAAAGAAATCACTGCCTGATCACCCGCTTGCACGTCTGTAATAGAGGCGCATTTGACTGATACAGGTTTGCCAAGGAGAACTTGGTCTTACTCTGGAGAACTAAGAGGCACCCTCTTTACTGTAAAATTCTCTTATTCCTCCTTGAGCATATGAGTTAGTGGTTTTGTACAACTGAACCATTCCTTAACTTTACTACCCTACATCTCAAAGTCATTACTTTCATATAACACTCTGCTCTTCCTCTTTATTGACTGTGCAACCTAAACTTGTGTAAATGGCAAATTTAATTAGCATACTCTTGATTTTTCATAAAGCTCCCTAGTGAAAACATTAAATCTGATCAGGCCTAAATCCTGCACAAGCTGAATTTCAGATTAAACTCTCCCCATTGTTCTGGATCGGAAACCCCAAATAAAGCAAAGCTAATGTACTAAACCAAAGGTATTTTATTCAAATAACCTATGTGCCAAAGACCACCAAAATTTAAGGTAGGAAATGGCAAACACATGTGTTTGCTCCATGTACTAACGTGCAGTTGCTGCTGTAAGTCCCCCTTCTCCCCCTGATAAATAAATGTAGGCTCCAACAAGCTGAATGGCCTTTTCTCATATTTAGAGCATTCATCTAGAGACTGACTGTAGAGATTTGTCTATCAATCGTTCACACTTGGTGCTGCCCTCAACTGATCACCCCTTTAATTAACCATGTTAAACTAACTCCCTGAAGCTTATGATGCTTCTGTCACTTGCCTGTGGGTTTCCTCTTCACTACAAGCCTGAGTGCTTCCATTAAATTTACAGTGAGAAGAAACCAATAGAGGAAATGATGAAGGGTATCCCTGGGCTCCATTTGAAAGACTATTAAAGAAAAGCTTCACAGCAAAAGAGAATTTCATAAAATAGCCCCCTTTTTTTTTTCTTTTCATGCCTAGGGAAAAGAAACAGAATATATTTAATATTTGTTGTATTTAAAATGCTTTTTGTAATAGCAAACCAAATTTCTAAGCAATGGCACATCACCATAGAGGACTTTGTGTAATCACCAGTTGTAATATCCTAGTCCCCTGACCAGCTGCATCCATGGTTTCATCTTTGAAAACGTGAATATTAACATCCTGTGTAAAGGAAGAAGTTGAAAACAAAGAAGGGTTTACTTGGACTGTAGATAGATGGACTATATCCTTATAGAATCTTCTGAGAAATCTCACCTATATATTAAGAATGCAGTGGCCACCTTAGAGATCCACAAGATTTTGTCAGGTCAGTATCTGTGGCACCACCATTATCTCCTTTAATGAGTATCATAAAGGGTAAAGTGTCAAACAATTAACACATTTTTCCTAGTCTTGCACTTCGGATAACACATATTTCCCAAGAGAGGGAAGGTATTTATTTGGCTTACCTTCAATTTGTGCAACAAGGGTACAAATCTCACCTCAAGAGCACCAAGTCTAGTATATCATTACCAGTTTCTGCAGGTAGACATTTAAGAGTTAGGAAGGCTTCTTCTGGGCTTACAAAACTAATAATGATGAAGCAAATTGCTGTTGGCAAATATGCGCTTTGCAAAATAAGTTATCTTAGCACCTTGAAAAAGTAATGGCAATGATATGAAAATACTCTTCCTCCTTGCCTTCCTCTGAACAAAGGCAAACCCCCCAAACCTTATTAAGTCTGGGTGAATTTAATGGTTTTCAGTAGTAAATATTCTATGCAACCATCATCTGTTTTGGCCAAACATTTTTATTTTTACAAGATGTGATACACAGTAAGCAAAATGTGGGTGATTTAGAGCTGAAACAGACAGATCCAAACAGGGACCTCCGCAGATTCAGCGGAACAGGTTTACTGGAACCATGATCCCACTCTGAGCGCACAATTCCTCTTGGATAAATCAGAAAGTAATTCAGCTCCCTCTAATAAAATCTTCCGTGCAACAAACACAACTTGAAGCAAACTACAACATCCCTGTTCCACTCATAGAAAAAAAAGAGTTTGGCCTGCCAGCAAATACAAACCGGAATGCGATGTGCCAGATCTGAACAGCTGTACGTATCCCACTTCTCCTGAGGCTCCATCGCATGCCACATGCCAGTCACCATAATTAGTGAGAGTTAGAAAGAAAACTCACAGTACAGTCAGTAAACATAGAGCATTATACATAAATAAAAGATTACCGCTCCCCAGTGCTCTTGTCTCTCCTAATTCCTGTTTTTTCTCCCCACAGACCAATAGCAGTGTTGAATTCTGATGAAGCAAAGTGTGGTTCAACCTCGGGCATTTTGTGAGGCAGAGAGCAATTAACTGGTGCTAAAGCAATATATAACAACACATACTTTTCTGCTACAGAAATGACCAACTAAAGACTTAAGTTTGGCATTACCAACAAACTTGAACTATGAATTAAAAGCTTACTTTATTTATCTTTCCCCATTGTGAAATAACTGCTGCCAGATTCATTTTAGCATCTGAATACAGCAGTGGGGTTGGAACTAGATGATCTTAAAGTCCTTTCCAACCCTAACTATTCTATGAATACGGTTTTAACAGTAACCTGCCCATGTGGTCTATGGAAGCCTAAGGACCAAATAATGTGCCTAGTATTAAATATGTACTTAAATGTTTGCTGAATACAGCTTGGATGAATTACAGATTGAGTGAAAAGGCTTGATAGGAGAAACCACAGCATAATCTTCATCCAGACTGCAGATTAGAACAGCAGCAGTTTCACTGTGCCCCTGAAAGAACTAATGAACCATAACACAGTTACTAATTTGTCTTTTGTTTCCTGGAAACACAGACAGAAAAGGCAAGTGATAAAGGGGAGATACAGGTCCAAAATTCTACCCTGCCTCCCATCCTAGAGCCATCACTCACAGAAGGATTCTTCTTTTTCACCTCCGAAAGTCACTCTTAACACTTCCATATGCAGAGGACAGGGATGGCACACCTAGAAAAGAATGAAGGATGTTCCACACTCATCTGGTTTTATTTACAAGTGGCAAAATCGTTAAACTATGCTATTTTTAGCAAAATCACAATTTGGAGCTGGCATGTTGATTCCACACTGGTGGAGCCCTCTTCAATGCCAGTGAACATAGTTCGATTTACTGCTCTTTTATTCAGGTCGGGAATCCTAACCTCAGGAGCAGACAATTCATTGGTCTTAGTGCTTTGGACAAGAGCTGAATGCGGCCTTCAGAATGAAAAGTGGTTATGCTGTGAAGGAGAGGACAATCTTCCAAGTGCTGAAACAAGTTTTCTCTAATTAGCTATAACCAAATTTGGCTCCAACCTACTAAAACAGACAACAGGGTAGGAAAATGGAATTGTTCAAGATGTTTAAGGGAAATTAAATCTGGAAATTGGGAATAAGTTTGAGCATTAAAAAAGAACCCCAACAGAACTCAAAGAGAAACATTAAAGAAAAAAACTAAAGTTGGGAGATGATTAATTTCAATCATAAATCATTCCTCAGATAAACAGGGACTGGCAGAATTTTAAGATGGTGCCAGTGCAAACATCCTAAATGTCTTGAAATTAAAATAGAACACAGTAAGCTTCTGACAACAGTTAATTTCTCCCATCCAAAAAAACCACAGTTCAAGTGTTACTTGTGCATTCTCTATGCTTTGATCAATAATGTACCAGTACCTGAAGTACAAGCAGCAGCATCTGTGCTCAAAGAAAAGCAAACAACCCCAAACACCCTGTAGAGCTGAAGGAGGTACTAAGTACTCCACTGGGGAACAGAACTGGTTCTCTAAACGCCCTTTCTCAACATTACAGTAAAGAAGTCGGCAGTTATACAAGGAAAATTCGGAACATAAGCATCATCGCTCCCAACTAAAGCAACACAGTTCATTCAAGTATTCCTGATGACCTGTGTAATAACAGGAGGCATTTAGTGCAGTGTGCCGAGTAAAAGAATTGCATTGATTCGTGCTGTTAGGAGAGAAAGAGAAGAAACTTGTTCTTTGTGGCAATCTGACAATTCACTGGCAATTCCTCTTAGGCTGGTGGTGGCTAATGTTATGACAAGTGGCAAGGAGAAGCATATAAAAAAAGGTAATCTTGAAACAAAATCCATGACAATTTAATGAACCTTTTAAACTTGGCACCATTCCTTTAAAGTAAAAACAATTAAGCACCATTTTAAGCCCAGTAGCCAAAGGGAATGACAGAAATCAAACATTTTTATTTCCAGATTAAGTAACATTAAGAGAAGAAAAACACAAAACACAAAGAATAAAAAGGATTGGTTCTGCATTGCTAAACCATAAGGGACAAAAAGCAGTGTTGGCATAACATTTTTCATTAACTACAGCGAAAGCAAAACGCACATATCAGTGTTACACATCCTTTTCTTGCCTAAGGCTCTGATTAAGTTCCCCAAACTTTCTTTGCTTTACAGCTTTTAATACACCACCATGTATTTTTTCTGCTATCATTGAACATGTCAGAGAAATATCGCAGCAGCACACTAAATCTAGGTTAGGAATCATGGAGACAAGGAATTCTCTTTTCTTACTTGGGATATTAAAATAGTCACGGTAAGGGATTTTCTTCTAGTCAACTACATCCGTATCTGCAAAATAACACTCTCAGCTTTGTTCCAGCATAAGGCACAAGTACTCAGGTGACCCAAAGTAATTACTATTTGATTGATAATGGTCACTGGAGAATTGCTCTTGCATAAGAAACTCTCCTGACACGAATCTGACACAAGTGACATGGTCTCCTCCCATATAAATTCCTTTCAGTTTCTGGTGTGTATCATGTGTGCTTAAGGGAGTGCAGTGGAGGAGAATGTGGTCTATGGGATTTTTCAAAGTACATAAGAAAGAATAGTTCCTTAATTTTTCACCTCACTGCATCTCCAAACTGTAAAACATTCCCCTGACAGAATTTCCTTTCCTTTACGAAGGGCTGTAACACCTGCAATCCATAAGAACTGCTGTAATTGCAACACCAGGTGGGAAAATACTGTACCTGACGCAGACATCCAGATAGTTCAGGGCTGAATAGTTGCTGGTACACTTACCCACGTAACAAGATATGTACATTCGGGTGCTTATAACTCCTATTTGACCAGTTCTAAAAAGCACTTCTCCCTTCACTTTGATCAGGATGCAAGCAGGAGAAGGGGAATACATGTAACAGCATGCGTTATAGCGCACGCAGAAATAACACAGTGCATGCAAATACAGGTGTAATAAGTAAAAAAGATTGCTAACAAATTTCCTTTGCAAGTACGATTCAATTGTGCTACCCACAACTAGAATTGTGCTCCTTCACATGCAGAATATTCTGGGGAAGGGTGATCATGCTTCACTATTAATAAACCAAACCCAGCTGTTAAACTGACAGAAGAAACATCTTCAGCCACTAGCAAGTGAAATTCTCCCTGCAGCATGAAGGAATTTTTATCAGCTTCAGAATGATGTTATGTGCATTTGACTTGCACACATACTCCCCCTTTCATAGACACATGCTCCTTACCAGAGGAACAAACTGCACCTAAAGCTTTCTACTCCTCCTCCACAGGATACTACAGAATTGCTGTGAAAACTGGATTTCTCATGTCCATATACACGTGGCCATGGTGAGGAAAGACAGCAAGTGCATGCCTTCTACCCTCTGCTGTTCACAGTGCATGTGCTCTATCCTCTTCAGCCCAGTAGGTTGCCTGCAGTATTCTGAAAGCCACAGCTCTACCAGCATCTAGGTGGGCATTTGGTGAACGGTTCCTGCCTAAAGGTGAAACTGATGGAAAACTGGGGGTGATCTGCATTTCTCACCAAACCAAAGGTGAGAAACAATAAGCAGACAAACATCAACTACTGAACGCTCAAACCTGCTGACTGCACTTGTGGTCGTAGCTTTATCTGGCAGTTTTCAGGTACCTCAGTAAGCCAATCATATAAGGCAGGTAAGAAAAATGAGTATTCTTTTAGGCTTTTGTGACTGATCTTGATCTGAAGGCATTGGATTTGCACTGATATAGAGATCAATATAAAAACACTGAGCCATACACTTCATTTTATATTTCAAACCCTCACTGACTTTTTCAGGCATCATTAAAACCTCATTTATGCACTGATCTAAGCACGAAGCAAATGTACAATTTGAGTACTCTGCACTAGTGTCACTAGGATATCATCTTAAGGTAGAGGACCATAGACATGTGGTCTTGTCATACCTGCCAGAAAAGAGTTTGTTCCAGTGAAGCTCCTACACTGTTGCACTCCCCATAGAATCAAAGGATAATGGCTTTTATGACAACCAGAAGGAATATGGATCACAAAATCACTGTTATTCAGGTGAACCACGATGAATTTTACACTGTTAAATGCATCACCCTCAAACGAAGGGCTTGAGTTTCAGGCAATCCAATTAGTATTTGAGCGTGTGCTAAGCAATTAACGTACAGTCCACATTAACATGTGGTCTAAGTATACGTAACTGTTTTGACATCTCGGCCAGAACCCCAGAACTAAATATCTGCATTGCATTACTGATGCCAGGTCCCCACCAGGTCTCCTGGAGGCTGCAAAGGATTCTGGTGTTTTCTTTTTCTCTGTATTTTGTTTTTCTACACATCTTTGCATTGCCAAGATTCGCCTGGAAACAATACAGGGAACTAAAGTTAACAGGGAAAGCCAGCATATCAGAGCACTGCAGAAGTCACAATATTAACAATAGAGTTTTGTAGGAGGTCAACACGAGGACACTTTCAACACCTCAGAATACTAAAGGCTGGCTTAGAAGATGGGTTAAAACAAAACACCAAAACTTCTCTTGTGCCATCTATCACAGTTACTGTTAGCATACTGCATTTGGTTTAATACCGGTTTCACATTTCCACTGACAGCCCCCATGAAATCAGTGGAAATTAAAGCTACCGGATTTTTCACGCCAATCTCCCAAGTGTGGAGAAAGTTTTGGACTATGCCTAGAAAATGATCATTTAATATTACCAGCAAAACGTCTCGTGCAGATGCTAGTAAATAAAACAGTTTCTCCTGTCTAATTGTAAAGCACTATATAATGCATGAAGTCTTTCTTTGGCAGGGAAGTCGGAGGACACAGCTCCTTGCTCTGGCTCTTTCCTTCAGCCATTTCTCAATTGTGTGTGGGCCTAGAAACACAAAAAATGACTCAATTCTCCTACCTGACAAAAGCCTCAGCTCTTTATCTCCTAGAGCAAGAAATTAAAAGCCAGCTATTTTCCCTTTAAACATCACTTAAGGGATTATCCAGCTTTAACCATTGTACGTCACGAAAATATTCCCAGTCATCTGGTGTCAGTAGAAATAGATCACTATTAGTATTGCTGAGAGTTCTGTGACAATGTGTTAGCAGTTAGAAACTGCTGACAAGGGCAGGGAACCCAGCGAGTGCAGTCTATCACAAGTCCTTACGTGACATCAGCATGGTGAGAGGGTTGAAACAGCAACTACAACCTTCAGCAAATGTCCTCGTTTGTAATATCTGGAAACTGGATGTAACTGTGCCCCAGGAAGATGAATTTGCTGTGGAATAGGCATGGAGCAAGCCTACTGGGATGGAGAGGAGAGGGGGGAGTCTATCTGAGCCTGATTTGTTTGGCTTTCCAAAATGAGAGCTGCAAACTGTTACAACTGCTATCCATAAATACACCCAGACAACACAGATTCAAACAGGAAAATAACACTGAAAGAGGAGTAGGTATACATAAAGCATCCACACTGGTAGAGCAATGAGTGGCCATGACTGAGATGCAGCTGAAGGGTCAGTGGGATTCTAAAACTCTCCCCTCCCATTGACAACCGGACAAAATGTTTGACCCGTTGGAGAAGGGAACTTGGTCAATTTATGTCATGACTTGTACAGTCGAGAAGTCTGGATTCAGTAACCTCAGAGTACTGACTGGTGAGACACTGACAGATTGCTTATCCAGTTTGTGCAGGCCTACCATGATGCCAGGTCAACCATTTCATGTTCTCAGTTTCAGAACCATTTTCCTTTACAAAGCATGTATATGGTTCCTTTAACTGAGTTAACTTAAAGCACTGCAGGGATACACAGGTTTAACATTACAGGGAATCCCACCTAAGGCTGGAAATCCAGAACTGCTGGAAGAAAACACATCCTTTTCAGACTCAATTGCAAAATTGCCAGGTTTTATCCCTTTACTTCCAGAAGTCTCCTTTCCATCTCAATTCACTTCTAACTAGCTGTAACATCACCGCCACAGACAGTCCGTGCGTCTGCACCACACTGGCAGACATCATATTCTCAATATTTTATTACAGCTATTAAAAGCCATCACAGGATTGGTTTGTTTCTAAGCTGAACAAAGCTACATTAAATGAAAAGCACAGTGCAGAAGTAGAGGAAGAACTTTACAATCACAGTTGACAGCTTAGCTATTTATGCTGTAAATGCATCATAAATTATTTCTGAGGTCTTCATACATTACTCTATTTGGTCTGTAGCAGGCTCATAAATAGATTGATAGACCTTTATTAACCAGTGATGATATCTAAACTTTAAAGTAAAGCAGTGCCATAACCTGCACTCAAAAGTAACTCCTGTTGCTTTTCCACTTACCTTCCATTTGCTGGTCTTTTCTACTAGCTACTGACCTTATGTCCATCCCTTCTTTGCTGCCTACTGTACTCCTTTTCCTTTCTTAGTTGCTAGCATTTGCTAATGGGACATCTTTTGCTTCTGTTGAGCTGACCCTTAGCCCTCAGAAATCCTTCAGCTTCTCTCCAGGCCCTCACTTCTTATTCTATCCTCTTTGTTTTCCCTCTCCTCCAACCTGCATCTGTTTCTATTTGTTGTCAGGCTTCTTTTCTGCCAGGTCTTAGCCCTCTGATCTAAACCCTTTTGGCCTAGTTAATTACTCTCCCACCTATATAGGTGTGCATATATATAACCCTATCTATACATATAGGCAGGTGTGTAGATAGATTAGATAGATAGATAAACAAACCGATAGATGGAGTTGCACCCTCCTCTGTCACTCAGGGTATAGAGGGGTCTGTTTTCCTTCTAACAGCTGAAGGATTAAGTACATGAAACTCCCCCTCAACTGCTTCACATCTACAATGGAAACACACTTAATTCATCTGCAGAGATGGTATACACTGAGATTTATCGTCCCTGTACGATAAAGTGACAATATTTTCTTTTTCATTAAAATGTTACTGTAAAAGATAACAATTTCTGCTTAGAAAAGTTCTTCTAGAGTTGGGTTGGGGGTTTTTTTCTGCATTTCCAGAAGGAAAAATAAAAGAGAGAAAGAACAAAATAAAGGAACAATAAAAAGTTGCTCAGAAAACTGCAGTTTGCAAACTTAGGTATTCCTACAAAAACAGAGTCATTTGCTAACAGAAAACAATATACAAGGCTTGAAAGTAAGATATTTATGGAAGAAAAGTCACTGAGAGGTAATAAATACAAATATACTGCCTGCCAACCCCAGAAATCTAAAATTACAATAATAATAAAATCACAGCCTGCAAAGTCCATTTTCTGGAGGTATCTTGTTTGACAGCTGCTGGATTCTGAACAAGCGGACCCTTGGTCTGACCCTGTATGGATGCTTTTACACAGCCCTGGTACCTCACCCACCTTGCCTTACACTCTGCACCTTCTCCCACATAACTGCTGTCTCAGCAGCCAGCCCACAGTCTCTGACATGCTCCCGTACACTCCTAGAGCAGGTACCTGCAAACCACACATATCAGATGACTTCGATTCCTTAATGTCTGTCTCAATGCTTTCAATTGCTCTTGACAGACAAATTAGCCTAAAGAAGTACCTGGCAGCTTCACCACAGCACAGTAACAACAAACACTGAGCACAAAAAGGTAAAAACCAGCTGTTATTTAGAGCCTTAAAATAGTCAACACTTCCCAGGCCAAGTTTTTATTCAATTGCTCAGAAATGATAATTTAAGCCTGCTGCTGAATCCTCACTGCCCCCCTCTGTACGTAGCATGCCTAACTGTACTGCTCAGCAACACACACTCGTGTATTGTTAGATTGGGCTGGGAGCGCAAGCACAGGCTCTCGAGGCAGAGAAGCGATGATAGCTTCATGCAGCGTGAGATTGCTCAGCCCTGTCCTCTTTGGACAGACACTGAGAAAACTCAAATATGTTCACCTCATAACCTGCAGTTAAAATAGAGGAGACTATCAACAGATTCAGCAATACGGTCCTACTTAACAAAAACACTACTGAGGAGCACAGATTCCATAAGGCAACCTTGCGAGCCTTTCAACCACACCTCTTCAGTTCTGTCTGATCTAGGTTTGAAAGGTGCATTATGCAGAAGGGGTGAACTTCAGCTTGTACAGTACCTAATTTTGCTCTGGCCCCTGAGCAGTTAAGTCCTTATAAAATATGCAGTTTCTGTCTGGCAAAAACCATGCAGAATGAAACAACCGGTGCTGACACGTGCTTGAGGTTTTCAAAGTGCTTTACAAATACTAACAGTGCAAGTAAAACTGCACAGGAACCCAAAATAAGGAGATCAATAAACAGGAAAAATGTGTCCTGCTTTGAACCTTTGTTTAAAAGGGGTAGAAGAGGTTGGCAAGGGAATGAACAGTAGAGGAGACAAAGAAATTCAGAGATACGAAAGGTGATGTTGTCTGATGTAGTGGAGAAACTGCCTGGTGTTAACCAGAAAACCAAAGATAAGAAAACCAAAGTGTGTTGAAACAAAACTACTGGGCAGTCAAATGAGGACAGCCACAGAAAGAATGTGAATCGGAGATTAATGCAACATGACAGAATAACAATTCTTAAGTGTATCACGAGTATTAGACAATACAAAATGGTAGTAGAGTAGCCTTATGCAATAACACAGCGGAGAAATAGGAAAAGAACAGCAAAGTCAGTGCAGAACCTTCTGTGATCAAAATCACTTTAAAGAAACATAGCAAAAGTATAGTGAGGTCCATTGAAAACCTACATAATCACACTTGGATACAGCTAAAGTAAACTCTGTCAAAAACGTTTCCACACACTTCATGGGAAGATAAAGGGAAATAGTAGTAGGCAGATGTCACCTGGAGGTGATTACTGTGTTTCAGGGACTCAGAGCAAATAAGAATTAGGGATCTCCCTCTTCAGCCATCTTATGAGATATTCTCTTTGACAGCCGTATTATTAAAATAATGCTATAGGAGACTTAGAATTACATCTCGTTATTTGGAAACACAGACTAAAAAAACCCTGAATCTAATGCTTAACCACAAAATGCAGTGATATAACACAGGTGTGAAAGGTTAAATCAGAGGGGTATTTAAACAGTACCAGTGAGGCTTCATCTGGAATAATGTATAGAATTTCACCCGAGGAAAAGAAATTCCATCTACACTGGTAGCATGTCTGAGGGAATTAACACTCATTTTAAAGAGGAGGCTCTTGGTTCGTCTAACTTCAAAAAATAACAGTTGAGAAGGATTTGAGCTGTTTTCCACTCTTTCTCATTGCAGAACCAGGCAGCAGCAAGGAAAAAGAACCATTTCAGCTAAAGGTTGGTGCTGTCACAGAACAAAAGATATAAATTGGCCATAAACACAGTTAGGTTATAAATTAGAGCCTATCTAGGAAGCAAGGGGAAAGCAGGGAATAGAAACAGCAGATGCAAAAAAAACACAACTAGTTGGGCTAATCAGTATACAAAAATGATGACACAAATGTGGCTGCATAAGGCTGGGTGTGATGATCAGCAAGGTTTCTCTTTGCCTATATGCCCAATTCCTCAGTTCTCTCAGTCAGATTATCTCTAACTCAGGTCTATGTTTGCATAGATTAGACCAAGAAAGAAGCACCCACGGTGCTAGAAGAAGCCAGGGAATCACATGCCTACCCTGCAACAGTGTCTTACTTATTCACACTGCCAGAAGGATCCATTGTGAATTACTGAGTCATGTGAATTAGGGAGTGAAAAACCAGCCTTGCCAGATGTGCTTTTTTCACATATTTTGACAATTATAGTTCAGCTTAATCATTTATGATAATACTTCATAATGTTCTAGCAAATGCTCTGGAGTATACTTTGGAAAAAATAATGAAGTCTTAAGTAACATGGCAACTCACTCAGCTTTTAAATCTTTGCTGAGAAGCAGGAGGAAACAGCCAGTGTTTTGTGCAGATTATGGAGGATTACTGTAGTAAAATTAGGAACACTTCCATTATTGCTTCCCCATCAGTTTCTTAAACATTAACTACCATAAGACTGTCATGGCTATACAGCAATGAGACAAGATCAAATAAGACCATAGCTTCTCAGCTTTAAAACAATGAAGGCCTAGGCAAAAGAAACCAGAGGAAAGGACTAGTAACTTCTGTCCCTACATTCAGTTCAGTACTCTGATTCTTCCTGAAAGTCAGCTGTTAAGTCCTCAGTAACTTAACGTTCTACTCCTCTGCTTACCATGGCTTTGCTCAGCAACTCACTGGCTGCAAGCTATTGCAAAAATGCTTCTTTCACTTCAAAATAAAATAAATAAATAAAAAGAAAAAAAAATCATTCTGATAGAAAATTTCCATCTGACTCCTTCATCACAACTTCTGGACAGGGCTGGATAAGCACCAGATAACCATCACGGGGTCTGGCAGTGCTCATTTACACAACACATAAAGATGATAGAAGCAGTTAAACATCTTGTGTCAGTAACACCAACAAATATCTCAGCTTTGGAAAAAGTCAACAACTGAGCAGTGCCTGTACTTAATTTCAAGGAAATTAAGGAAGCCTGTGGCAGCCACAGAAAGCTGCTATTTCCAAACTTCCTTGTTTTGCAGATTGGCAGCAGTTGCCGTTCTAACATAAGGTGGAAAATAGGAACAACTTGCACAGATCTATCATATGTTCCACATTCTGTAAGTGTTTAGGTGGGAAAGAGTTATTGTTTCAAAGCTCAGAAAGAGGTAATAGAGTATTCACTGCAGATGCAAGTCTGAGGCACTCTCCATAAAATCAGAATCCTTCCAAATGTTGTGCCAATGGAGACAGTAAACTGACAAGAAATGTAGATCAATGTTCTTTAAACATTTCAGCTTTTCTGATAAGCAAACATTTCAGTCTGTGTAATATTGTCAAACTACAGCTGCAGAGAATTTTGAAGAGGCTCCTATGTACGCTTTAAATATTCCTATTCCTTTCTCCCAGAAAATGTTCTCAAGAGAGCATAACGCCAACACAATCCTGTTCACATTGCAGTCAGTTCCCTGTGGAGAGGGACTGTGGCAGAGAATGGGCAAAACCTCAACAAAAGCTTGGAATTTGATGCCATTGCCTGACAGAGGCACTTCACAAGTTGCACCAGCGCAAGCAGTAAGCTAATATGCCCCTTGATTTGCGCATGAACAATCTGACTGATGCTGCACTGACAGAGTATTTGGCAAAGCAGGCAGAAGGCTACAGGCATTACATTGCCATTACATTAGCATTTCATCTTGCCTTCACAAGATGCAGCATTTTTCTGAGATGCGTGATCTTTGCAAGATACCCGATTCTGGGATCTGTCAAATAGTCAAAAAGCTAATTTAATGGCACAGAAAAATCTTCCCACGAAATAAGACTTTTTGAATGGCACGGAGAAGTTGCCAAACTTCTTGGCTGACGGGAAGAAAAGAATTACAAATACCTCACACTGAGAGGCAAAAAGAGTCTTTAATATTAAGATGACTTCATATGTATATGAAATGATGCATATGAATTCCATCACTAGAGCTAAATCCAAAAAGACCAAGGAGATAAACAGAGTAATACACCTAAGTCCCAATGGACTCAGGGACTTGGTCACATGTAATCACAGAGGAATAGTGATTTGTACACTTTGATCTGCGCACAAAGTTCACATTGTTCTGCATGTGCAAAGACTAACACACAGACATTTGAAAGGCAGGAAGCAACTTGGCAAATCGGTTGTGTTTTGTAGTGTTCCTTCCACATGAACCAGTAAAACTCTCAAATTACTCTGTCTTTGCTCACAGTTAGGAAAACAAGAGTATATTCTGTAAAACGATAGCTCAGTATCTGCTTAAATTATTTTCTTTGTACCTTTTCCCTTTCTTTTTACCTTTGTTATCAAATGCTAAAACAAAGAACAGTAAGTCTGCCTTAGGCTACTATGAAAACATTCAAGCTGACACTTCTGGCTGCAACAGCAATGACTATTCACCTTCCAATATGCACTTTTCAATAGGTCTGTTTTAATGATAAAAATTAATCTGTACACTTGTGAGACACCAAGTAGAGGTGGTTCTCTGTGTAGCAGAGACTTCCTATGCTTCAAAGATAAAACACAAGCAAACAAATAACGTTATTAAACTTGCCACAAGGCAGAAAACGGTAACACAGCTTGCTAATCACTTTGCAATGCCTATCAATGTGTTTGCAGTGGTTTTCCCAAATAAAAACAACACAGACAGTTCATTGTTACTCTTTACAATAGCCAAGATTCATCACATAAAGTCAGGAGTAAGAGTGGCAACTAGAAAACTGAATTTTTCATGTCATATTTCAAAGAGATTGAGCTCTGCAGGTTTCCTGAAGACTTCAAGGGAATTTGAGATACAGTATTTGAGCTCATTACAAGAGCTCAAAATCTAACAAGATCAGAAATGCCAAGAAAAAACAAAAGATACGTCTAGTATCTTCCAGAAAATCAACTCGTGTCTATGACTTTACATCAACATATAAAATGATAGTAACAGAGTCAAGCACCTTTGCATCAAGTTGGGTCTAGAAAGTGACATTAAAATATTGCGTGCTTGTATGCTTTTATGAAAGGCGGCAGAAGCCTCCACACTGACACAGCTCAGCTATGCAGGCTTTCAACTGTATGGAACAGCAAAGTTAACAACACTTCTTTAACAGAATCTGAGGTCTATAAATTTCAATGACTTTGAAATGCCATTATTTTAATGAACTTTCATCTGACCGTCCCCTCCCTATTGATACCTTGCATGGCTATTTTGCACTTCTCTTCTGCTTTTCTCTCTGTTGGTTTTAAAGACGACCCCAGTTTCCTTCTTATCCTTCAGCTGCTGTAGGCTATGGGAGCACTAAAGATGGGTGGCTGGCTCTTGCAACTTCCCAGTCTCAGTTTTGCTACTGAGAGCATAGATTACTACAGAAAAGCCGTGAAGATGAAGTCCAATACACTAACACACGAACACTTCATGTACATGCTTAACATTCTTCACCAGCAAACACATTTCAGAGACATGTACAATGAACACAGATGTCTGATTAAATCAATACCAAAGACTTGTTAATGAAAAGGACCATTTTATGAGTTGATTGCTATGGTGTATTCACCCCTGTAGTGTAACAGAGGTCCTGTTACAACTTTATCCTCTAGTACAGCCACAGGTTGCCATGGAAAGCAGCGGAGGAAGGCAGCATGTATAGCAAGGTGTAAAAAGATACAGGCTTATCCAATAGTTCAACATGAGAAAAAAAAGGTCTCTGAGGTCTTATCTTGTATTGATTCAGCTCTTCATACAGCGGTTGGGGAAAAAAATCTCTTTTCCTTTTGGACAAAAATGAAATAAATAAAAATCAAGCAGTCTTACAGCATAGAGATTTTTTGTTCAAGACAGTATTTACCTCTCTACAGGATTAAGCAAGCATCTATTCTCAGAGAGCAGAGAGGATAACCTGGATTAAATTTGTTGCTTCTTCTAGTGAGAAATAACTTGCTTGCCAAATACTTTTGAAGTAACTGAGCCATCCAGAAAGTACGCTCAAATCTGGAACAGAAAGTGGCAGTAAAGAAAAAGGTTTAGAAAACAAACACGCCATCAAGAAAAATAATGTTCCAAATGGCTATATGGCAAATACTTATTGGTGTATATCTATATGACTTCCTCTGCAAAAACTCACTAGGGGCCCATAGATGGGTAGAAGGAAAAACAACATATGGCAGAACAATAAGAGATACAGAAAGAAACAAATATCATAAAAAGAGTTATAAACACTTAGCAAGACAGAGACAACTGCTTTCTTGGAACTTAGCTCCTAAATTTGCAATGTGAAAGATTTCAAGCAACGTGAAATTCATGCATTTTGTCACTCTAATTGAGACATCATTGGCAACTGACTGTGTGACAATTCCTTACATTCTTCTAAGGATGTTCTTTAGAGTAAGTGAGTCGAACATCTGCAAGAACCGTAAGTAACTCCTAGCTAGGAACAGAAAGCTTTTACCCAAGCTGGTGACAGAGGAAACATACATAACTATACTGGGACATTAAGGTGACAACACAGAGAGTAAGCTGACTTTTTCACAAGGCCAGTCCAGAATGGACAAGCTGTAAGGAAACAGATTTACAGTTACACAAGCAAACCCACTAACATGACAACACAGAAGAGAGAAATCAAGCCCTTGAGAAAACATGCAAGCTGCTGGAAGCACTGAAGGACCTGTGTGCTCTGCAGGTGGCATCCAGAGCTTGCTAGAAAGAGATGTTCTCTCTTGTTGGTCCAGTACATGTCCTGTTGAAGATCTCTTTCATAAAAGCTGACTGTCTGGTATAGAAGACAGATTCAAAAGTTTATCTCCACAGGAAGATTACTATCTTATGAGAATATTCTAGTGAGGCGCAGGTAGGGATCTTTGAGCTATGGATACAATGAAGTGGTCACAGAAGAGTCACTTTCTCCAGGAAGGCAGCTCATGTTCACAATCAAATACCTGCAAATTTCTAGCAACCTCTATTTCAGTGTATCACAAAAGGAGGAAATATATAAACGCCAAAACACGTTATCTTGCTTTTTGTTTTTGATTCAAAGATGAAAATAACACAATTATTAGACCTACTCCTGTCTGTAACTGTCAGAAAGACAACAGCTGTCTTGGAATCATGCCAGCATTTAGTTAATGAGAAGTACCCAACAGTAACTGACCCCCCTCCTGATGGATGGAAACATCTTCTGCGTTACCAGAGACGCTTTATTCTTCCTATGGAAAGGCAAAGTAGACACAGCGGCAGACAACGCAGTAATAGCATTCCCCACTGCACATCCTTGAGAAACTATTAATTAGTTTGAAAGTTTAAACAGGCACCTTCCACCAGTTTCTTTATAAAACCATGTTATTCATCCCAATTAAGTGGAACCCCACAGAATGCCTACACACAGTTCAGAGCAACACCTACTTTTTCAGAAGACACTTACTTATTTCACTGCTTTCTCTTCTTTTGTTAATTGCCTAATTTCACCTTTTCCTGACTGCCCCCCCCCCCTTGGGAGGTAAAGACCACTTAGCTATTTATTCACACGAGCAAAGGGACTTTGGAAAAAAGAAAAAGTCTTCTCATTTTCAGACAACTGACAAATGAGACCAATTCATTACTAATTAAAAAGTATGGCTTTTTAATAGCTCATTGCATTGGCACACTGGAAAGCAGAGGGAAGGAAACAGAATAGCTTTGGAGAACGAGGCTGTCAAATGTGCATATGTTTGCTTACATGAGAAAGGTGAAATTCTCAAATGGTTCATCCTTCCCATTTCTCCAGCCTGCCAGCTTCATCTGTAATGACTGATTAATTCTCCCAAAGCACTCTCATGGGACTATCAGTTCATGTCTGATGATAGTCAGAAGGATAATTCAGTCTGCTTCTGCTTCCATTTCTGAAAAGTCAGAGTACCTGGGAGTTTATCATCTAAACATTACCCTTGTGGCTATAAAGAGAGATATAGGTGCACCTTACATTGTTGGTATCAGGTTTTGGATAGTAAACTAGCATTCACCTGTTTTAATACAGTACTCGCATTCTAACTCGTAATGGAAAGCTTTCAAAACTGCATCGATACAAGAAAACCCCCACATGCCACACGATACTCCACCCTATCGACTTTCAGTATAATCTTCTTCACTACCCATGAAATAACAGCAATACTCCTAACTCATCAGCCTATGGAGCTGGGTTTTTCAGGTTTTGGGTTTTTTTTGTTATTGTTTCTTTAAAATAATCACTTCTTTCACAGCTGTAAAAAATTAGTTCTTTTTTCATGTAACATTTACATATTTACTGACTGAAGCAACAATTGAAGTGTACTAGCTGTTCCAAGGAAGAAAGGGACAATCAGAAAATCCGATCTTATCTGGAAATAGTGGCGCTGCATAAGGTCACAATCAAACACAATTCCAAAGAAAGTATTGCAATATAAAACAATTTCCAACCGTTTGAGTATGCCTCTCAGAAGTCTTTGCTCATTAACGACTTTTAGTTACTCATCTAAAGACCTCCAGTAACAGATTACTAGTTTATTGATGCCTTGCAACCATTCAGGCTTTTGGTTTAGTAGCTAAATTTCTTTTTCCTCCTAGAATTATTTCTGCTGTTGAAATGCAATTGCCATGTTTTAAGCCTAGCTGTAACTCATGCAGCTAGCTCACTCACTCCTCCCTCTTTCTTCTGCTCTAAAAGGAGGATGGGAAGGAGGATCAAAAGAATATAACTCCCATGGGTTGATATAAGAACAGTACAGTAACTACGGTATAACACAAATCACTGCTGCTGCCGTCAATAACAATAATGATGAGGGAAATAACGAGGGAAGAGAATATAACCACTCACCACCCAATACCAAGCCTGACATTGCAGTGATCCCCCTCTTCTGGGTCCCTGCTCCCAGCTTTTTACATCCTGGGCATGATGGTATGAAATACCTCTTTGACTAGTTTGGGTCAGATGTCCTGTCTGCTTCCTCCCAGCTTGCCCTCCTCCCTGGCTGAGCATGAGGATCAGAAAGTCCTTGCTCAGACTAAACATTACTACAACAACTAAAAATGTCAACGTTATCAGCACTGTTCCCAGGCCGAAAGTCAAAAACACAGCGCTGCACCAGCTACTAAGAAGGAGAAAAATGACTGCAACTGCTGAACCTAGGACAGGAATAAATACTATCTCCAAGTATTTTAATAAATAAATAATGCATAATGTGAAGCTGTGCATTTTCACTCCCCGTTTCAGTTAAAATGTTCAGAACTGGACATGTGCCCAGATGACCAAGAGGCATTCCAGCAGTGTCCCTGGCATTACACCTCTTACTCGCATGATTTGCTCTCATCCCTACCCTGGGACTTCGGTGGCCATGATGGTTTTGCGTTCTTTCACCCAGAGGCATATTCAATCACCCAGTCAATAACATAGCTGATTAAGATCAATGGCCTTTTTATTATCTTCATCTCCACAAGTTCATACCGCTGCAAAATAGACCAGAACATGAAGAGGTATTTCATCAACTTCAAAAGCCTGAGTCACTTTAAGGTTCATTAAAACATATATTCTGCTGTGCTTTAACTGTAAAACCTCTGACTCTAAAATGTATCAACAAGATAAAAAGCAGCGAAAAGTATATATTCAAGTTGGTTGAGTTTTCCAGATTTAGGGCTGACTTTACTGGTATGTGAATGCCTACCACAATGCACTTGGTAATATTTCCTGATAGCCCTCATTAAAAAAAGAGACATAGAATTCTCTAAGAAACACTAAAGCTGGCACAGTAGATAATAATAGAAGGTCCAGAGAGTCAGTTTGGGTTTGCCCCAAGTTTCCATTGGAAGATCCATCCACTATAAAAGCCTTTCCTCCCTCTGTCCTACAAAAAGTTTCTAAGTACTGCTTAGGCCTCTCACAATTGTGACATTTTATAGCTTATAAAAACTTAGCGTGCTTAAGAACAGCCAGTTAACCTAATTTTGTTAAAGCCCTGCATAGACTTGGAGGGTACTTAGATTTGGGTAACACCTTCATGACTATTCAGGTAGAGGTCAACCTTGTTATAAATGCCTAATTGTCTCAAAAATGTAGATATGCCACTCAATGGGATAAGATACAGTTGTACCTGAACACTTACTGTGATATGAGTTCTTAAAAACTGTTAAATATATCCACATCATTACAATGCCTCAGTTCAACTGCAAGTAAGGTAAGTTCCAGCAATAGCTTAGAAAGAATCTATCGAACAAGAATGAGCCATTTAAAAAGCACAAAGAAGCAGTTATATTTAATCACAAGCACCAAATGGAAACACATTTACATCATAATATTGACTGTGGATGGGATTATTATTGATAATTTGGCAGTAGAATGCAAGTAGAACACCCTTCGATTATGGTGTTCAGTTCATCGTTCACCATGCAAATCTGAATTCTACAAAAAAGCTGCCTTTTAAATTATTTATTAGTAAATGACAACATAAGTGGCTTTTGTATTGAGTACACATCCCTGGAATCAATGAAGCTGTTTTACATGAAAGAAACTCTTGTATTATCTTAAACACCTTAAGAGTGTCAGGAGACTTGCATGAATTAATCCCAGGCAGATAACCCATTAAAAATTACATCCCTCTTTGGGTACAAGACTCATTAATATTTAGCAAGAAATATTAGTTGCTGAGACAAGCATCCAAGACCACCAGGTTTTGGTCTTTGTTGAATTCTTCTCAGCTATAATTAATTCAATAGTGAGCTTGGGCACTTCTAGGGCAGAGGTCTGTGACATCTGTGCTTTGACCTTGAGTGCAAGTGCTGGCTGGGCAAATAGGATATTATGGAAGTTTGAAAACTTCAGGTATTTGGGCCTGATTCTGAAATGTGCTTGGAGACTTCAAAATTTAAGAGGAATGAAATGCTGAACAGCAATCACATACCCCCGAAACAACACGCTTTAAACACTGTCTAAACACAGAATCATTAATAAAGGCTGTATTGTGTTAGAAACAGCAGTGGCTTTGCTTCTCTGTGTGTCAACATAAGTTGAGAGGAATTTGTATTGTAAACTCACTTCCTCCAGTATGGCCTGGAACATCTTTAAAGCAAATCATGTTCTGACTCAGCATCTAAGCCATTTCCTAAAGAACACATCAAACTGGACAAAGTATCACTCTATTGCCATATGTTCCCGCCTGTTCTTATCATGACCAGAAAAGCGAAACCACTTCAGTAACATGGGAGCTGCCCTACGTGGGTGCAAAACAGAGACATGGTTATGAAATAACCATCAGGCCAACATCAGCTGTGCCAACCCTTCTGAATAAACTGCATACAGAAGATGCAGCAAAACAAGTGGTGGAGCCTTGTAGTAGAGTCGGGCTAAAACCAGAATCCAAATGCAACTTCAGAGAACAGCCACCTACCCAAAAATTACCTAAAATACTTGAAACCATAAACAAAAGCTATTTCTCAATAACAGAGAGGGTTTACTCTTCCTATTTTGAATTCCATCAAAGGAAATAAAAGCTTCCAAATGCTTTTTCCAGATTCCAAAAGATTATTTAATTGCTGATAGGAGGAAGCAGTTTTGTATTGCAGTAATAGCTGACATAAAATAATTCAAGTCAGAAATGGCAACAGGATCTTCCTGGGGAAAAGTCTGTACCTTTTGAATATAATTCCCTTCAGCACAACAAAAGCCCAGATGTGGGACCTTTAAATACAGTGTATTATCTCAGGGCAAATGGCAAATTTATTCATAGATTCTCCTGTATTTTTTGTTAACCGAATACAAAACTACTTCTCCACTTTGACCTCAAATATCTTCGGTTTACTGCATGTTCTTCTGGCTGTTGTTATGAATAGTTTTATTACTCTAAGTAATTGCATTCTGACATTTTTCATAATCACTAATTGCACTAAATGACTCTTGTGATCAGAAACAAAGCATTTGGGAGGAATTAAATGAATGGAACCATCCTCAGAATCAATAACTATACTGAAGTCTTCCTACATAGAGATAAATCTCTTAATATTAATATTTTAATCTTCATTGTTGATGCAAGAGGTTTGATGAATATGAAAATGGTGCAACTTTTGTTGTCTTTCTGGAATTTAGCTTTACGCCAGCTTTCTTATTGTCTCTAACGTACAACAGTTCGAACTGGTGCATCAAAGAATTCATTAGTGCTGGTTCCAACCCTATGGCTGGGTGATGGAAGCTTATAGAATGAATTAAAGGAATTAAAATGAAAACAGTATAAAGGGGAAAAAAGGCTAACAAAACCAATTTGTTGTTACTGTTGGCTTTGAAATGATTCATAATTCAATTAGTATAGATCGCAAGTTTGTTCATTTGCTAAAGAGAGCTCTGCAGGCCGTAAAAATATTTATATAATGATTGAAACAGCAAATACAGTCCAAAACCTATAATCATTTAAATTATAACTGAAAGTTTATTAGCATATTAAGTATAAATTGGAAATGTCAGGGGAAGAACCTCTTAAAGAAACATTTCCAGTCAAAACAGAAACTACAACCCCAGCCAAGACGAGCTTTCCCTTACTAAAACATCCCAATTACAACTTATTATTCTCAAGTACTTCGGCTGTGCATACTACAGAGTAAATGCCTTGCTTTTCTAATTTTCACTCCTATGCCCTAGCCAGTTCCTAGACTCAGAATGTGGACATTCATTTCCACAGGCAACTGTACTGACCTACAATGAAGTGTGCAGGCACGGAAATGGAACTGACTTGTTCACTTCCACAGCTTTACAGCATAAATGAAGAAGCTATTAGAAATGCTAAGTATTTTATCACGTTAACAGTGTTCTTTCTGATCTAAGTGACTACAAACTAGTGGACATATGTCCGCCATTTCTTAAACTGACCTACAGTAACTAAGGACAGCAGAGTGAAGGTCTGTTTTATGCCTCCTCCTGAACACACGCTATTACAACAGTCATGCAGTCTCCAGGGCAGGCACTAGCCTGAAAGAAAATGAGTCAACTATTTTGTTACTAAGACCTTTTCCAGCTACAGTAGGACTGAATTTGGAGATTTTCACAAACATGTGGGCTCTCACAAAGGTTGTATTAAGGTGGGAGAGGGAGCAGCTACCATAGCCCATTAATCTTACAATGGAAGAAGTATAAATATAGCAAGTACTGAGAACAGTATCTTGAAATAGTGCTGCAAAGATTAAGGTGCTATCTTACTGCTATTAGTCCTGCAGTGTGCTATTGGTTGATTACTGGAAGTGTGCTTGATTCCACAGAGCACAAAGGACTAATTTTATACAGACCTCTCTGAGCAGACACAGAAGTTATCTCAAAGATGTTTCTGCTGCTCTAATGGAAAGAAATAGCAAAATTGTTTCAAGAAACAGCATCTCATCCCCATGCATGTGCATAAACCAAATTAAACCAGAAACTACAGAGATGCAATCTATCACATCCAGCCTAACACCGGAGGGAGGCTTTGACCATGCTGTTGTCTACATATACCTGAATAGGAGGATAACAACTTAGGTTAGGCAATATGCATCTTAGCCTTTTTTGTATTTCTTTCTTTATAGACAGTACCCTGTACTGAGGAATAAATAATACTTTGCTTCGCACAAGTTCCTCTGCTTAATATTGGTCACAAGTTATGAAGAGAAGCTTGCTGAAGAGGCAAAAAATAAACTGGACTTGAAGAGAAACTGTTGCAGTGGAGCAGAGAAACAGAAATCCCACCTTGAAAGAGGAAGAAATAGAAACTTACAAACTGTGCATGCAAAGAGGCTAAGCAATGGGTCACAGGAACAGCTTAACCCAGGCGAGCGTGTCTGAGCGGAACAGAAAAGCAGCACTGAGACCAAATTCTACACAAGCTACATAGCATAGTTACTTCCAAAGCCAATGTCCTGGGGAGAAGCAATCTCCATTAACTCCAATGACACAAGTGGCTTAGCATCAACAGCTGAATGTAGTCATTGTTTTTTTTAATCAGCACAAGCTAATGAGAGATAAAGTTAATTTTGACATACACTTTTAAAAGTTTTAATAAATGACAGAGTTAATTCTTTCCAAAGAAGAAGATGTGGCTTCTGTGGATCTTTCAGAGGAATATCCCAGTCCCTGTGGCAAATTACATCCTCTTGCGTCAAATATACAAAGTTAAGGGTCCTGCAAACAAGTTGCAAGGAGTCACACACTTATTTATTAAATTCTTAACAATTCTAAGTTGCCAGTAACATTAATGCATTCAAATTCAACATTAACTGAGAAGTAACATTTACAGTGCTGCAAAACAGAAGGTCTACAGAATGATAGCTGGTATTGAGGGCCAAAGGTCCACAATAGACTTATAACTGAGAACAGAGCTATTTAGCATTGGGAGTGGTCTGGTTCCAGGTACAATACTCTCATTAACAGACAGATGCTCTCCTAAAATGCATCTGCTCATCCAATGAGTGCCTATGAAGGTAGGATTACCTCCAGGCAATCATGACATTTAGTTCAAATACAGACACCTGATCCAAACCAAAACGCTAATGTAAACTCACCTGTTGTACCACACAGAGCTACAAACACCCACAAAATTCAGTAACTGTAGCACTGAGGATGTGCAATTAAAAAACAAGAACAAACTGCAGAATCGTTTACTGCTGTGTATGTCTGTGCAAGCTTCATTGTACCACACAAGCTATACTTACCACAAAACAAAGATCTAGATATTTCATCGCAGTATAGAACACTATAAACACATACACAAAATACAGACACAAAATTTAATATGATATAAATTAAATGATAATTATATTCTCCTCCTCAGTAGTCTTATCTGAATCAGGAAGAGGCTTAAGTTCCCATTCGCTACAAAAATAAGTGGAGCTTTAAGATGTGCTCAGCAGCTGCCGGGTTCCATTTGGATAGCAAAATACCTCCCGCAAATAATTAAGTGTGCAATTTCCAAAGACTCCCAAATACACTGAGGTCTTCTAGAAACCTGACTGCGACTGCAGTTACAATACTCTTTTGCCTTGTTTAGCCTCACCCGTCCAACCTATGACTTCTGCAGAGGTTTGGGTATTACACCAGTTATCCAGTGGGCTAATGAAAATAAAAATTGAGTAAAAACTTTCAGAGTTAGGTTGAGACAGGCTGGAACTTATAAGCAAATGATTAGAAATGATTAAAGGATGGAGCTTTGCTTTAAGTGGTGTGAAATTACTTCAGTACCAGCGGAACTTCATTACTTTTTCTGTTCGCTTATAATGGATTTTTTTGAGCATAATATCTCTCTTGAAAAGCTTTAAGATATTAAAATATGTTTGATTAACTAGTCAAGAAACAAAGTAAACAGCCATTTTTATACACTAGTATCCAAATAATTCAGGAGAGTAACTGTGAACACAATGAAAACTAAACAGAGCCAGAGATACCTTGTAAATATTACAGTAGATGCTTCTGCCAAAATAGTGTCAACTTGCACAGATTACACACGGCTATAATTACACTAGATGACAAAATTATTATAAATGAGCAGTTTGTAGTACAAAGTCATACATTATATATTTTTAGTAGATTCATACATAAGCATATGAAATGAAGAACTGTGAAATAGCATAAAAGTGATTAAACTGATCTCAACTTTGTATACAACAGAAATTACAGGCTCATTTCTCACAAGGTTTAAACTTAATGCATCTGTTATTAAGCAAGACTATTGGGAGTCAGGGAAAAAGGTGATGAAACCAAATATCCCATTTCTGCATCAGGATGATGACTTCTCAAAGTAAACCTATGTATAGAAATCTGAATCTGAGGCTACAAGATTTTGAACCAAAAGCTGAAAAAGGAGTAGGGATGAAAGATGACTCCATAATGACAGGAACCTCTGATATGCTGCAAAGACCCTAAGCTTTGTCCTTCTCGTGTCACTAGCACTGGACAAGGTTACGAAGACCAATATACTTTTGATACGACAGGAATTGATACTCTTCAACTGTGTGGGTAGCCTTGCATTCTCTTTTTATTCTTTCTAATGGAAAATAAAGTTCAATGTTGATCAAAATAAGCAGAAACCAATAGCCCCTTAATGTAACATATACAACGCTTAGCAGAAGCTTACATTATATGGACTCTGACATAGGACAGGATTGCCCCATCATTGACTGGAAACCTGCCCCTGAATCTCAATGCCATTTTAATCACATTATCCCATCACAAGTATATTTTCATACAGAGAAATATTCATACGAGTAATGATTTACTGTTTCAGTTTTGTATGATAACACCCACTGTCCCCTATTATGAAGACTTGACATGTGATTTGGACTATGGATCTTCTTGTAAATGGTATGCTAGATTTTCTGTCAATGCGATTAATCGTATCTTATCTGTATCTGTATAAATATTTATTTTCAGGCTGTCTGAAACATTACTGCTTAATACATTTAGCAAATATTCTTCATTGACTGTACAGAGTTGATCTCTGCAGTTAAATTCCATATAAACAGTAGTTGCCGTTTATTTATTTGGAAAGACATGTCAAGATCCTACTGCAGAGACTCATAGGGTGACCATAAAGGAACAGCCTTATTTTCCACTGAGGAAGTAGGACTCATTTTGTAGGTTAACATATATATTTCATGTATGTATGCATATACGTGACAAGTATATTTGAAGACATCTGGGACCCACAGAGATTAAATTGACCTCAGCTTTAGCAACCAAAAACTGAGCTTTCCTTGATTTGTTGTTGCTTCTGCAAACCAGGCAGGACCAAAATGAAGCTTTAGAGATGCATTAAGAACTCTGTGTGTTCCAAGCACTGAGTCTTTGTATCAGCAGAGGTACATTTAGAAATGAATTGGTCTGTAGCTCTGTCTCTGATTAGTCTATTAGAGATAATATAGCATTGATTTATTACATATAAATGCATCTGTTGATATATTAGCCAGTGACTTCATCTAACAGAAGTTATTTTGCAAAGAAAGCATGCCTTCTCCAAGGAGAACTCTTGCACAGCCATAGTACTTGTTAAATTTAGGAAACAAATGTATGTCTGTGACCTCCTATTTTCTTCCTGTTTCTTTCTGCTTTATTAAGGATTAAATCTGGTTTTGTATGCCAGGGTATATACGCATGGCAAATATATTGGAGCTGCACAGAGCTCCATAATACCATATCAGTAAAAGCATGCACCTACAAAAAACAACAGCAGGAGATATCCCATGTGCACTGTGAACCACTGGAATTTGATCAAAGACTACAAAACCCCCACTTCATCAGCACTGAGTTATATGTGAATTAGTCAGGAAGTTTTGAAGTGCTGCAATCACCCGCTGCAGTTTCTGTCACCCATGCCCAAGAAAGCTTTGCTTCAACTTGGCCAAACATCAAGTCTATTCTTGCAGAGAAGAGATAAATGAACAGTAATAGTAGACAGTGTATATAAAGTCAGACAACCAGCAAAACCAGAGTTAACAGGCCAGCAATATCTCGGCTTCTGTTGTATGACACATTTCCATTTTACAGAACATTTTGCCGTAAACCTATTCCACTGATCAACAGCAACTGTAGTCAATTAATCTAAAGAAATATGATGGACAACACCATGATTTCACACCTGTAAGAAAGGAAAATTGCCAACTCACCTGTCCTGGGTTCAGCAGCAGCAGTCATTTTTCTCCTTCTTAGTAGCTGGTGCTGTGCTATAGTTTTGACTTTCAGCCTGGGAACAGCACTGATAACACCAATGTTTTCAGTTGCTACTCAGTAATGTTTACTCTGACCAAGGACTTTCTGAGCCTCATGCTCTGTCAGGGAGGAGGGGAAGATGGGAGGAAGCAGAGACAGGACACCTGACCCAAACTGACCAAAGAGTATTCCATACCACA